>QLOI01002792.1:0-22780 GCA_003313605.1 Tuber umbilicatum | reverse complement strand
GTATGGGCGGGGCGAAGAGGCTTGGTATTAAATTGCTAAAAAATAGGCCCGGGGCGGGGAATTTTGCCGGGGGCCCGTGTTCTTCGGGGCCCCGCAGGCCCCGTAACGAATCCTAGTCGAAGTACGTGATGGTGTGGTAGGAGGAGTTTTTGATGGCGGGTTTTTGCGTAACTTGGTAAGAACCACATCCGGATTATAGGGCACAAGTCCACTAGCACGGAAAGCAGAGGAAATTGTGGATGGTTTAAAGGTCTGCTGCCGAATGGAGTCAATTGCTGTGAGAAACTCAATCTTGTCAAAGTCGGTACATCCAGTCCAGGTCACATCTTCAATAGCCTGAGTATGATAGTGCTTGTAGGGTTGGAAAACAACAACATTGAGCGGTTGCAGTAAATGGCTTGAGTGAGGGGGGAGGCAGAAAGGAATAATCTTAGCAGTATTGCAGTACTCAATAAATTCTTTGGTGCAATGTGACCCGTAACCATCGAGAAGAAGTAATCGATATGTACCAACTTGTTGTCATGCTGAATAGTGGTCAAAATGACTTAACCACTTGATGCATAAAGAATCATTTGACTATCCTGTGTCAGAGACCGAGATGTAGTAGTCGTCAGGTACCTTTGTTTCAGTATACCAGTACTCTTGATGAATTACACCAGATACAATCATCATAGGTGATAAAACATGACCATGTGCACTGATAGTTTCACAAACTGTAACCAATTCACGCTTTGTTGAACTTTCTAGATAGGTTTGTCAAGTAGGATCTCGCGTGATTATCCAATGATCTCTCCCAATTCTGATCTAGAAGACCGTTTCATCAAAATTGTACTGATCTCGAGTCTGAATACCGTATTGATGACAGACTTTTGCGTACTTGTGTATCTGGTATGGGTACTAGGTTATGTTTTGTTTTAAGTATCGTTTGATGCTTAGTATGTTTTACGTTTTTGTTTTAAGTATCATTTGATACTTAGTATGTTTTATGTTTCGTTTCAAGTATCGTTTGATACTTAGTATGTTTTATGTTTTGTTTTAAGTATCGCTTGATACTTAGTATTGTTCATGCCTTGATTGTAACCGTTATAGGTTACTATTGTATTAAGGCCTACAGAGTGTTTTAAGGCCTAGAGATTGTTAAGGCAAAAGACCAGGCTAACGGGCCTGGTGAGATATGTGTTTTATGTTGATTGTTCAAGGTATCGATTGATGCCTTGTTATTTGATTGTTGTTATAAGGCTACTGGATAGCCGTTAAAGTATTTAAAGACAGCGATCCGCAAGGACTTAGAGGAGCAGACATCGACTTAGATAGTTCAGATATACTTAGTTGAGCAATTACTTCAGTTCAGTTCGCGATTCCCCAAACAGCTTGCAAGTCCGGGACTTTGGCAAGCTGGCGTTATATTAATTGATACCTACCGCTCAACGCTCTATCGAAGCCTCCATTAACTATACCTCACTTAAAGTCCCGCTCTTTGGGATCTGAGTATAGCTATCGTTAACCCACACTGCAGCGCTCCCTAACTAGTGTTCTTACCACACTAGGGGACGCGTTACATTGATGGCAAGATTCGTGTATTTAAAGACCCGTGAAGTCTGGCTTTGGAACAGCAGACTTCGACAGACAGTATTCTGAATATACTCGCTTGAACAGTTACTGTAACCGTTATAGGTTGCTATTGTTTTAAGGCCAACATATTGTTTTAAGGCCTACAGATTGTTGAGGCAAAGCACCAGGCTAATGGGCCTGGTGAGGTATTTGTTTTATGTTAATTGTTTAAGGCATCGATTGATGCCTTGTTATTTGATTTTGTTATAAGGCTACTAGATAGCTGCTAAAGTATTTAAAGACTGCGATCCTCAAGGACTTGGAGGAGCAGACATCCACTGAGATAGTTCAAATATACTTAGTTGATCAGTTACTTAAATTCAGTTCGTGATCCCCAACAGCTTGCAAGTCCGGGACTCTGGCAAGCTGGTGATATAGTAATTAATACCTACCGCTTAATGTTCTGTTGAAGCCTCCGTTAGCTATCCCTCACTTAAAGTCCTGCTCTTTGGGATCTGACTATAGCTACTGTTAACCAACACCGCAGCGCTCCCTAACCAGTGTTTCTTACGACACTAGAGGACGCGTTACATTTTTTTAACTTCAACAAGTCAGTTGAATAAAGAAGTATAAGGCAGAGGAACGAACCCCTCAGGCCTACCAGTCAGCCAAAATAGACGACAGTCGGACCTCACGGCCTGGCAGAAGAATCCCTAGAGAGAGACTTGGGCAAAGCAGCAAACGCAGCAAGGAACGAGACACTACGGAGACTTCAACCAAGGAAGAATCTGGTTCAGAAAAAGGACCTCCTGAGGACGACCCAGGCAGTTCAGAAAGCTCTAGTGACTTGGACAGCATGTCAGGAACAGGCACAGGAAGAGGAAAGGCACCAGAAAACCGTGGAAAAGGGGCAGACGATGCCTTAGCAGCGACAATGGCGAAGCTCAGTATAATGATCCCAACACCAAAGCGATTTACAGGTGAAGGAAAAGACCTAGAACCTGAAGCCTTTGATCGATGGTATAAAGCCACACAGCTATTCCCAAGGCTGAACGGAATCAATTCCAATGCACCCAGGAATGGAAACTACTGGATCTTATACACTGAAGGACAGGCCAATGAAGCAGCCTTTCAGGCAGCAGAATACTATGGTCAGAACATCACAAGAGACGAGCTTGTTGATTGGTTAAGAAAGCAATTCCAATCATCCAGACAGAAGGACCTGTTTTATGACAAGTTCCATGAGGTAGAACAGGTGGTGAATGGAGAGGTTTTACCTATATCCACTGTTGTTACAGACCTCATGATGTACCGTTCAAGTCTACAAGAAGTCACGATATCAGACTTCGCTTTCTTGCAGATATTCTTCAAATGCATGCACACTAGACTCAGGCAGGTGGCAGAACCATGGTATGACGACGAAGAAACGATTCCATCTCCTATCCCTTATTGTGAGAAACAGGACAATATTCTTCGAGAAACCGGAGCCTACAAGAATGTCAGTTTAAAGCAGCATTCTGAGAAACAAAACAAAGATTCTGGTTCCAAAAAGAACTTCACTAGCAAGAACACCTGGAAACGAGCGGATAAAACCCAGGACAAGAAGAAGGACTCTCAAGATACCAAAAAGAAGAAGGGAGCATGCTTCAACTGTAGAAACACAGGACATATAGCACGAAAGTGTCCTGATAAAGAGGATAAGAACAAGAAGAAGCCTATCAAAAAGGAAGCCTCAGTAAACAGAACAGAGAAAGCCAGCGATACAGAGGACGTCTATGTCAATTCTGAGGAAATAGAATCCTTTGCAGCAGCAAGATATACCACACCTAAGGAACTGTTACCCTTTTCGGCACTTGAAGGAACCATCAAGATTAATGGGAAGGACATAAGAGTACTCTTTGATACCGGTACAATCGAAGCTGATATTCTCAGCATAGCGTTTGTCACAACTCATGGCATACCATGTCAGGAACAAGATACTCCTACAACTGTCCACATGGCAATGAAAGAATCACGATCAACTGCAATAAAGGAATGTCATGTGGATATCACTGTTGGAAGCATGCGCATAACATGAATTTCAATGATGGTAGGAAATATAGTGAAATACGATGCATTTATTGGGATGCCATTCCTTTCATGGAATAACGCCACCATTGATTGTGGAAAGTTATCTATACACTTTCCAGACCATAAGGTCCGAGTACATTGCAAACCTACAAGATCAATGGTTCGAACGGCGGTAATCAGTACAGAAAACATCATGGATCAGTACACAAAGGTTTTCCCCAGAGAAAATCCCAGAAAGATTACCACCATTAAGGAAGATAAACCAGTGAATTCAATTGAAGAAATCTGATGATCAGAAGACCCTACCAACCTACTTGGTACCTGAAAAATACGAGATCAGATTAAAGGAGTAGATTGACCAAAAACTCAGAGAAGGGGTCATAGAAAGCGTAGAGGTACCAGGAGCGGCACCAATGTTTGTATCAGTACAGGGAAAGACCGACAGAAGAATAAGACCATTGATAGATCTATCAGCTAGGAACGAAGTCATCAAGAAAGACGATGAACCAATCCCAAATCAGAGAAGACTACTGAATGCTCTCGGAAGAGCGCAGTATCGAAGCAAGATAGACTTGAGCGACACCTATTTTCAAACCAGGGTTGATCCTGATGATGAGAAATACAACAGTTTCAAGACACCATTTGGTGGGTTCATTAGCAAAGTCATGCTCCAGGGAGACATGAATGCACCAGGAACCTTTATAAGAATCATGTCAGACTTGGTTGCAGACTTCTTAGAAGAATTCAGGTGGGTGTATATCGATGATATCCTCATATTCTCAGACAATGAAGAAGATCACCTGCAACAAATAAACGCAGTATGCGACAAGCTACAAGAAGCAGAATTCTTTGCAAGTAGGAAGAAATCAGATTTTTTTGCAAAAGAACTACGAGTCTTAGGACACCTGATAGACGACGAGGGACTGCATTCCTCTCCAGAAAAAATACAGATTATTGAGGAATGGTCTATGCCTGCGGATCAGAAACAACTATGCAAGTTTCTAGACCTGGTGAACTATATTAGACAGTTTCTACCGCATATTGCAACCATTACAGCACAGCTCACAGACTTAACCGGTAAAGGAGAATGGGACTGGACAGTGGCACATGACCAGAGTATGAAGAATGTGCTGGGAGTTGTTAGAAACCATGAGGTCATGAGACCGATAAATCACAAATCAGGCCTGGCTATATGGTTGATAACTGATGCATCAGATTCTGGAACTGGAGCATGGGTAGGACAAGGCGATACGGCAGAAACTGCAAGACCGGCAGCTCTACACAGCAGAAAATTCACAAACTCTCAGATGAATTATGGAACCACTGATAAGGAGGCACTAGCCATTATCGATGCACTTGAGGCATTTAACCATATATTAGCAGGCCATGATTTTACAATCATTACAGACCATCAGCCTTTAGTATACTGTAGGACTACCTAGAACCCCTCCAGGAAACAACTCCATTGGAGAACCCACTCAGGACGATATAATGCAAAGATCTGTTATAGGCCTGGGAAAGGAAACTATTTAGCTGATGCTCTTTCCCGCCTCTATGAGAGTTTTGATCCCAAACCAAATTACGCAACAGATCCTACAGATGAAGAGGATTCTAACAACAACAATACTCAACAACTCGAAGCAAACATGTCCCGATCCAAACCTCTCTACATCAATGACGATCACTCATCTGGTTCTGACTGTTCTATCAGAAAAGGAAACAGTAGGGGAGACCAAGTAGACCTTGAGCCAAGCAGCGACGAAGAACTCAGCCATGCTGTCCTTCACTGGACGGCATGCCATGACGAGTCATGTACTATACATGAAGAAGAAAAACTCATAGACCGCGATATCATACCCGGAGTTACTATCAAAACAAGACTAGATAGTACAGCTCTTGTTCAACAACCAAGACTCGATATGAGCAGCATAAAGAGATGACTAGCCGCGGCACTGGGATGCTCCGCTATTGATTTCACAAACTGTGAAGAAGATGATTGTCCAGTACATCATCCAGGCTACAATGTCCAACGACCTCTCTCTTCGGCAGCAGCTACAACAGAATGATGACCTATACCAGTGATCTCCCCTACTGCTCTCAGACGGGAAAGCAGACAGCTCCATGAAGTATTTGATGAAGATGAAGTAGAGACCGAGATATCACACTTTGATCAGGTGGAGGATGAACGAGATATTACCCAGGTAGCGGCAGAGATGAGCGGCCTCTGAAGAAGGCAGATGATAGAGGCATACAGAAAGGATGAGCTTTACAAGCTCTATACTGAAACTCAGAAGACAACGGGAAGAAATCAGTTTTCCCATTACAGGATCAGTGTCAGATTGCTATTCACTACCACAAGATATGGACTGGATTACCTGTATATTACACATAGTCATAGAGTGAATGGATCAGCGCTCGGAGAGCTAGTCATTGCAGAAATCCATGGGAAAGGACATCACAGTGCTAAGCGAAACCTTCGCTATACCACAGAATAGCTATTCTAGCCTGAAATGGGAAAGGACTTCCGCGACTATGTACGCCAATGTGAATTACGCCAAAGGAATAAGGAACACAACTCACGCCCCCAGGGAGACACTCTGGAAATGCCAGTACCTTCCGAGATTTTTACCTCTTATGGGATCGACTTTGCGGGACCTTGCAACAAGTCTGGAAACCATAAATACGACATGGTTTATGTGGTTGTTGACTGAGCCGTTGGCTTTACCTGGTTTATTTCAATGCACTCCAATACCCAGGCAGAGGAAACCTTAATCCTACTCCAACACCATGTCTTTACACCTCACAGTGTACCAACCTCCATTGTTAGTGATGCTGACTGTAAGTTCACATCACGGTTCTGGTCCCAGAGTATGTGGTCTATGGGAATTGAACAGATCAAAGCAATGCCGGGCCATCATGAGACGAATGGTTAAGTGGAAAAGAAGATCAGACAACTCAAAACAGCGCTACAGAACGTGTTCAACAAGCGACAAAATAGCTGGTTATTGGCATTACTGGAGCTGGCAGCCTACGAGAATGTGGGACACTTTAGTGTCTTGAATATGTCTCCTTACAATGCAGTATATGGACGAGACTATCCTTTGTTAGCAACTATCAGAGTCCGGAACACTATGGTAAAAGCTTAAGACGATTACCTTAATCGTCTCCAAGAACTCAGAAATACGGCATACCAGGCGATCAAAGAGACAAGATTCCGAAGTACCAGAGTGGTGGCAAAGAGAAGGAAGACCCATAAACCGATTCCGGTAGGAGGACGTCTCTGGAGATCAGTTTGCAACAGAGTCAGGAAGGAGCAAGAATTTGGAACCTCGCTGGCGAGGACCTTTTGAGGTACTAGAATATGATGAGCATACGCAGAACTATAAGGTGAGAATGGATGCAAAGATATACAGATGCAAAGAGGTGTTTTCCACCATTCAGTGGTTAAGAAATTTGGGGAAAATGAAGACAATTGATTTCCAGGAAGAAGGTATGCAAAACTGGCATCCATATTGATCGAAGAAGTCCAGGAATAGGAGGTGGAGGAGGTATTGGATCACCGCCAGGGGTGTGGAATCGATCAGTTCCTAGTGAAATGGAAGGGTTACCCTAGCTCTGAGAACAGCTGAGAACCAGTTGACAGACTGGGAAATGCAACCGAGTTATTGCAGGCCTAGTGGACGGACAACTGTCCAGGAGACGAATTTCCGATCATGGTTGGCTTTTCCGATACTACATTCATGCCTATGTTCCTGAACAGAGGGGAATTTAGTGAAGCTGGCACTGTTGACAGCGGGTTTTGGGAACCCTACTTTGAGAGCGACTATGATGACTCTGGGATATCTGATGATGCTAGAGAACAGATTTGCTCTTGGATGTGAAGGGGATTGGGAAAATCGTTTTTGTGGAATGAAACTGTGATTTTGTTTTGGGGATGTAACCGTTATAGGTTACTATTGTTTTAAGGCCTACAGATTGTTTTAAGGCCTACAGATTGTTTTAAGGCCTACAGATTGTTTTAAGGCCTACAGATTGTTAAGGCAATGGACCAGGCTAACGGGCCTAGGGAGGTATTTGTTTTATGTTAATTGTTTAAGGCATCGATTGATGCCTTGTTAATTGATTTTGTTATAAGGCTCCTGGATAGCTGTTAAAGTATTTAAAGACTGCGATCCTCAAGGACTTGGAGCAGCAGATATCGACTAAGATAGTTCAAATATACTTAGTTGAGCCGTTACTTCAGTTCTGTTCGCGATCCCCAACAGCTTGCAAGTCCGGGACTCTGGCAAGCTGGCGATATAGTAAATGATACCTACTGCTTAACGCTCTGTCGAAGCCTCCGGTAGCTACACCTCACTTATAGTCCCACTCTTGGGGATCTGAGTATAGCTACCATTAACCAACACCGCAGCACTCCCTAACCAGTGTTTCTCACAACACTAGGGGACGCGTTACAGTTACCTCTTTACTGCGATCTTAAAGACCTTAGTTGTTTGTAATCACCTTGAAGCCTCCATTAGGATCTCACCTTTGTTACCATTTGAGTATTTAGCTAGCCTACCGTGAACCCTACCGAACACCTGACTAGGTCCCCGCCCTGACAGGTTACAAATTTTTTAACTTTAATCCCGAGTATTGCAAGTTACGAACCTAGCACCAGGCTAGGTGGAAGACCCTCAAGATAGAAGGAACTCACAGCACGAGATCAGAGAGAAAGATTCCAAGAAGCGAGTTGTCCAACCCCAGGCGGAAAGGGAAGGAACCAGCTACAAGACAATATGAGGAAGAACAAGTTGCCAGTCAACTTATGCAAGAAGCAGTAGGTCCCAGCGAAAGGACAACCCCCGCAGGGTTTCCTTTATCACCGCTACCGAAGCCACCACCAGATCCCGATTCAGACTCTAGCAGTTAGTCTAGTGAAATGTCATCCCAAGGAGGAGGACAACCAGGAGGAGGAGCCGAAGCTGCTCCTGTACCACAGATGCTAAAGCTGAGTTTCAAGCTACCGCCACCAAAACCATTTACTGGTGAAGTCAAAGACCTTGAACCAGAGGAATTCGAAAGATGGGTAAGATCAGTAGCGAACTACCTGCGGTTCCACGATGTCGGCATGGGACAACCATGAAACGGTCTCTATGTGGGAGCATATACAGTAGGACGAGCACAGGAAGTATATTTCCAAGTATCAGACAAGAATGACAACATCTCCGGAGTAGAAATGATTGAGGCACTGAAAAAAAGATTCCAATCCTCGCAAACAAACAACATACTGTTTAACAAATTTGGAGCTATGTTATAGTGTGAGAACGGCTCTATAAGAAACATCACAGATGTAGCAACAAATCTAGCAGCGCTAAGAGGGAGATTATTAAAAAGTCACATAACCCACTATATGTTCCATAGACAACTGTTCAAGAGCATGACGAGACAGTTACGAGAAGTGGTAGAGTAAAAAAAAACACTAGAGGAAGACATCATAGAAGAAATCATTGAGCGTGCAGAAACGGCCGACAACCTATTCAGACAAATGGGTACATACCAAGAATGAGGAAGAGCGTCAAACAAGAAGCCCCATAGGAAGCAGTTTAAATAGTCGGATACCAGGAATAACTCCAAACCAGAAGTAACGGCTACCAAATGGGAGAAGGAATTGAGAGCCTGTTATGAATGCAGAAAAACAGGTCACCTAGCAAAAGACTGCTACAGCAAGAAAGGGAAAGGGAAAAACATGCCAAAGTCCAAAAAGGTGTCAACAAACCAAGTAGAAGCTGAGGAACCAGAAACCACAAAAGTATGGATAAACTCGACAGTAATAGACTGTTATAACACAGCTCCCTCTTGCAACAAAACACTCTCATTAGGAATCAAACCTAACCAACATTAGACGCACGAATCCAGATTCATGGAAAGAAGGCCAAAGTACTGTTGGATACAGGAGCGATCAGCAGAGACATTATTAGCACCACCTTTTTGTCAACTTAAGGCATACCAACTGAAGAAATGAAACAACCAGTGGTGGTACACATGGCCATGGAGGGATCACAGTCAAACAGCCAGAAACAATGCAATGTCACAATATTGATCGGAAAAATAGTCTCAAAAGACAACACCATGCTAGTTAGGAACCTGGCAAAATATGACGCATTGATAGGAATACCATTCCTAGCAAAACATCAGGGAATAATACGATGTGACAAATCATCAATTGAGTTCCCAAAACATAAGATCAAAGTCAGGTGTGAGCCAACAAGCGCCATAGTCAGAGTGGCAGTTACTGACACTACTCAGGCAGAAATCTTAAGCAAATTCGAAGATGTGTTTCCGGAGATAGTTCCTGAAACACTACCACCACTCAGGAAAATCAACCAGCATATCGCAATCAAGGATGAAAGCAAGGTCAAAACACTCCCTACCTATACGGTACCAGAACAATACCTAGCCAGCCTACAGTCATGGTTAAACAAGAAAATTATTGAAGGAGTTATTTATCGCTCACAAGCTCCAGGGGGTGCACGCCTATTTGTTCAACCCAAACCAGATGGAAGAATTCGTGTGTTAGTTGATCTAACATCCCGAAATAAGAACAACATCAAGCACGATGTGCAAATTCCAAACAAGAAACAAATTCTAAACCTAATTGGAAGCACAAGATACTGAAGCAAGATAGACCTAAGCGATGCTTACTTCCAAACAAGGGTCGAGGAAAAGGAGGAGGAACATAACACCTTCAAGACAACCTTGAGAGCAATTGCAAGCTGAGTAATGTTACAGGGAGATATCAATGCTCCTGCCACATTCATGCAATCAATAGAAAACTTGTTGAGTGGCCTACTAGAAAGATGTGCATGGGTATATGTTGACGACATCATAATATTCTCAGATACTAAGGACAAACACCCTGTAATGGGGGCTCCCTGTAGGAAGATGGATAACAAGTTTGCTGCTGTACCAAAGCTTTCTTTGTACACAAGTGAAGAACAAATATGTAAGAGAGAAAACTTTAACCATGAAACTTAATATCGTTAAGCCGCAGCTTTGATCAATAAGTTCTCGAGTAGAGTGTTGATCGTCTTAGTAGAAGAGGTCTCGCAAATACTTAGGTAGAATTTTATTGCCAGCTTCTATCCATCACTCCTAAGCTCATCACCATCGCGAGCATGCCCATCTCCTCTGGGCCTCGGGCAAACATTCTACCAAAAGTCAAGCGGCTCCACTAGTTTATTATCTGACATGAAGTGTTCATGCAGTATCCTGGCACATGCATTGAGCTGCAGGAGGAAACTCCTCACATCGTTGTCCTGTTAGTGGCGAACTAACAGGTTACGGATATGCTAGTCAAATATCAAACTCACTGTCCCATACGTATTCATCAATGCAGGTCTTGTAGACTACCGCTCAATGGTATTGCTATGTTCTACAAGTCTATCGTCTTCTACAGCCTTCGACACGATAGCTTGGTTGTAACGGGGGCTCCCTGTCGGAAGATGGATCCCAAGGATGCGGCCGTACCGACGCTTTCTTCGTACTCAAAATGAAGAACAAATATGTAAGAGAGAAAACCTTAACGGTGTAACTTAATATCGTTAAGCGGCAGCTTTGCTCGAATGAGTTCTCGAGATGATAGTTGATTCTTGATCTTCGGAGAAGAGGTCTCGCATATACTTAAGTAGAATTATATTTCCAGCTCCTCTCCAACACGACTATGCTCAACACCATCGCGAGCATGCCCATCTCATCTGGGCCTCTGGCTAACATGCTACTGAATGTCAGCCGGTTCTGCTAGTTCATTATCCAATGTGAAGTGTTCAAGGAGTATCCTGATACATGCATTTAATCCGCAGGAGAAAACCCTTCACATCATTGTCCTGTTACTGGCGAACTAACAGGTTACTGATAAGCTAGTATAATATCGAACTCACTGTCCCATAGGTATTGGTCTATACAAGTCTCGTAGACAACCACTCAATGATACCATTATGTTTTACAAGTCTATCGTCTTCAACTGTTTTCGACAAGATTGCTTTGTCTACGGACTCCCGTGACGATGTACTTAAGCCATTGGCTTATATGAGTGCTACCCGCAGCCACTGACGATAAGCACCTTAGTCAAGACAAGACTGCTACGATCTAGAGCTCGCTAACAACCTCCAGACATCTGACAGTCTTTCGGAGACATACGGGAGTCGAAGGTCTACCACTTAACCGGAGGCCTCCTGGGCTTCCAGTATACCTTACATACCTACCACAGTAGGCTTATAAGGATCAGTTGTGTATGCACTCAAGAATAACTTCTCATGTAACCATTCGATCGCCCCCTCATATATCCTGCAAACAGCTACCGGTTGGAAGGACGGCGACAACCTATATGATATTACACCGCCGTCCCCAATCATGGGCTTTTACTAGTAAACCAGCAACTTTCCTTCAGTTGGCCCATGACGCATTGTCTGGACATCGGGGCCAGAGCGGGGTGTTGGACTCAGATTTCTCAATGTTCGCCCAAGGCAAGATTATCTTCAGTTTGTAGCCCAACAACGGATTACCCGATTGAGCCCAGATTCGAACCTTCTATATAATCTTGCGTAACAAACATCCCTATGACTTTTCCCAAAACTTCGCGTAATTTTTTACACACAAGGTAGGGTAACTCCTATTCAAGAGTGGGGTAACCTGTTTGCCAGGGTAGGGTAACTATATTCCCTAAGGTAGGGTAACTCGCTGGATCTCTCGGAGACCTCCTGAACTCGCAGCATAGACTTTTCCTACCTACACGGTATACCATTTTAGTTCCCAGTCTAATCATTACCATTTGGTTAGTCCATATGGTAACCCTTTGGTTGAGTTACTTGACTAGCCTAACCGTAGCCCTTCCGGGCTTTGGCATGGGATAAGACTAAGTCTACTGTAAGATCCAGCAGGGTCGTCACATTGGTCTACAGACTCAGGTGATGAGGTACTCAAGCCATTTGCTTATATGGGCGCTACACGCAGCCATTAACGTTAAGTATGTCTACCAAGACAAGACTGCTATGATTTAGAGTTCGCTAACAACCTCCAGACATCTTACAGTGTTTTGGGAACATACAGGAGTCGAAGGTCTACCACTTATCCAGAGGCCTTCCCGACATCCGGGTATATCTTATATCCTACCGCGGAAGACTTATAAGTATCAGTGGCGTATGGACTCATGAAGGACCGAGTGTGTAACCTTTTGATCACGCCATGCGCCCTCATATATCCTGCGAACAGCTTCCGGTCAACAAGACGACGACAACGTATCCTATATTACACCGCCGTCTTCGGTCATGGGCTTTTACTTATAAACCAGCAACTACCCTTCAGTTAGCCCATGACGCACTGTCTGTACATAAGCGCCAGAGGTAGGTGTTGGACTCAGGTTTTCCAATTTTAGTCCAAGGCGCGATTTTCTCCAGTTGGTAGCTCAATAACGGATTACCCGATTAGGCCTATATTCGAGCCTCCTATATAATCTCGCGTAACAAACATTCCTCTGACTTTTCTTGAAACTTCACGTAACCTTTGACACTCAAGGTAGGGTAACTCCTATCCAAAAGTAGGATAACCACTTTGCCAAGGTAGGGTAACTATACTCCCTAAGGTAGGGTAACTACCTACCTTTGGTAGGGTAACTTGCCTCAGCTCTTGGAGACCTTCCGAACTCACTGCGTGGACTTTCCCTACCTACCTAGTATACCTTTCTTGTCCGCAGTGTAAGCATTACTATTTTCTTAGTCCACATAGTAACCCTTCGGTAGAGTTACTAGACTAGCCTAACCGTAACCCTTCCAGGCTCCGGTATGCGATAAGACTAAGTCTACTGTAAGATCCAGCAGGGTCGTTACACACCCAGTGCATATCAGGGAAGTAAGCAATAGACTCAGGGACAAGTAGTTTTACGCAAGCGGAAAGAAATCTTTCCTGTTCGCAGACCAGATTACAGTACTAGGACACGTTATCAATGATGAGAGAATCAGTGCAATGCCAGAGAAACTAGCCAAGATAGAAGAGCGGGAGACACCTAAGACAAAAACACAACGACAACGATTCCTAGGATTTGTTAACTACATCACCCAGTTACTACCACTCCATGCATCCATTACTGCCCCCCTTACTGACTTAACAGGAAACGCGGAATTTGTCTGGACTGCTACCCATGACCAAGCATTTGCGAATACAAAAGTACTTATTGAATAAAGTAAGGTGCTAAGACCGATCTCTGATGAATGCAAGGAACCACTATGGTTATTTACCGATTCTAGCGTCATTGGAGTTGGATCATGTTTACGCCAGGGACCTACAACTGAGACAGTGGGATCAGCAGCATTACACATCAGAAAGTTCGGCAAAGCCCAACCCACTTATAGTACAACTGACAGGGAAACAATAGCAATTGTGGACGCATTAAGAACATTTGCTCATATACTCCTGGAAAGGAAATTCACTACTGTTGCAGACCACCAACCCCTGATGTACCTGAACAGAACAGCAAACCCAAGTAGAAAACAAATGTGCTGGAAAATGAAATTAGCGAAATACGAAACAGAAATCATTTATAAGCCTGGAGCCAACAATCAGCTTGCGGATGCCCTCTCCAGAATCTACGAAAGACAAGAGACAGAAGAACCCTCAAACCTCATGGACACAACTAATGAAGACGAAATACCTATACCCTACATTTCAAGCTCTTTTCTAAACATGGCTAGCGAAAAACACTATAACCCCATCTGAGGACACTCGTAGTGCTGATCCGAGTACTCCATGAACTAAGGAAGACTGACAATTGACAAATGTTTGGAGAAGGATGATGATTCTCAGATAAAAGAAGGAAACTCCTGGGATGACCCAGTCTCAATATCCCATACACCCCCAGAAGACTAAGAACATGCGGACCTCCATGAAACCTTTTGCAGGACTGAAGACTGCCCTTACCACAATACAAAACCAATGATAAACTACAGAACACCAGCCACCTCAGTCTGGAGAGTATCCCTGAAAACTGAGACTAACCACAGCACAGGACACTGGTGGACTGGGACAGATTCAACACCATCATCACAAATGCAGCACAATGCACCTCAAATTCATGGGACAGATGTGGTGAAGCCAACTGCCTAGTTGATGAACAACATATCTTAGATGAAGAAACCTTGATATCAGTCATACCGCCTACACTAGAAGACCATAGGAAACAACTCTACAAAGAATATGATAGAGAGGAAGAGGACGCTCTTGATGGACCAACCAGGTGGGACCTGGTGGAAAATAAAGCAACAGTGGTCGATGCATCAGCAATTATCCAAAAATCATTACGAGCGAAACTAATTCACGCTTATCGAAGAGACAAGCTGATCCAGAAGGTCTCAGAACACAAACATCACTCGACTAAAGACCTTGAACATTACCTGATAAGCGGAGGACTACTTTATGCAACAATCTGTGGTGGAGAGAACTGCCTCTATATACCAAAAGAACATGGAACAAATGAAGCAACGCTTAGAGAAACAATAATTAATAAGATACACAGAAAAGGACACCACTCGGCAGAACGAAACCTATGACATGCAATAAACTACCTGCACTGGCCCGAGATGAGAAGGGACTTTAGGGACTATGTAAGACAATGTGAACTTTACCAAGTCAACAAGGACAGAACATCACTACCTGAAGGAACCATGAAAGAAATGCCACTTGCAGACGAAATCTTCATCTCTTATGCAATGGAGTTTGCAGGACCATTCAACCTATTGGAAGGAAACCAAATGATACTCGTTGTCATTGACAGATGTTTCGGCTATGCCTGGCACATACCAACTGAATCTGATATTACAGGAGAGAGGACCATGGCCCTGCTACAAAGGAATGTATTCATACCTTATGGTAACCCACTATTGATCCTTACAGACAATGACACCAAATTCAAATCATACTTCTGGAAACAAACAATGGTATCAATAGGCATTGAACATATTACATCAACTCCTAGACATCACGAAACCAATGGACAAGCGGAACGAAAGATCAAGCACATCAAGATCATGCTACGAAACCTCATCAACATGCGAGAAGACAATTGGGTTGAGAAACTACCTGAGGCAGCAGCATACCTGAACGCTGGACATAGCGATACACTAGGAATGTCACGTTACAAAGTAGTATTTAGAGTGGAATAACTGATGATGACCAGGGTCCGTTTTAAGAACTCGACAGTACTATCAGTAGAAGACTACCTTAACCGACACCAGATAATGCAAGGAATGGCCTGCCAAGCAGTCAAGCAATCAAGGATGAGAAGTAACAAGACAGCCAGAAAGCACAGACGAGAACACACCCCTATCAAAATCGGCGAATACATTCCGGTAGTGGCAGAACACCTAGGAACCATGTCAGGACGAAGCAAGAAACTACTCCCATGATGGCGCGGACCTTACAAGGTACTAAAATATTACGACTTTACCCAGAATTATACTATACAGTCAGAATGGAATCACGATTCTACAGCAAAGAAACTGGAGTTTTCCATGCTTCTGTTGTCAAGAGGTGGAATAAAAACAATGAAGACAGATTCCCGGGGCAATCGCTCCCTCGGCTGCAACCTATCATGATGCATGGAAATGAGGAATGGGAGGTAGAAAGGGTCGAGGATCATAGATTACGATTTGGTAAGAACCAGTTCCTGATCAAGTGGAAAGAATACCCTAAATCAGAAAACAGTTAGGAACCGGAGGAATGCCTAGAAAACGCTAAGAAGAGGGTAGATAAATGGTGGAAAAAGCTCGAACCAAACACCCAAAGACAAGTCGAAATGAATTTCGTACACCAAATGTCGACCCCAGCACTACTGGATATCATGGAAGCAATGGAGGTAGACGATGCACTGTGTAACCTGTCTGGGCCGGGGCCTAGGCATGTATTCGGGAGAGAGTTCACGGTAGACTCACTGAGTACAAAAAGAGTAACAAAGGTAATCGCCTAATGGAGGCTTCAAGGTGATTGCAAACAACTAAAGTCTTTAAGATCGCAATAATGAAGTAACTGTTCAATCAAGTATATTCAGAATACTGTCTGTCGAAGTCTGCTATTCCAAAGCCAGACTTCAAGGGTCTTTAAATTCATGAATCTTGCCATCAAGGCATAAACAATACTAAGTATCAAACGATACTTAAAACAAAACATAAAACATACTAAGTATCAAACGATACTTTAATCAAAACATAAAACATAACCTAGTACCCGTACCGGTTACATTCCCAAAAACAAAACATAGTTTCAAACAAAACAAAATCAAAACATACAGATATTGAGATCCGGATCCCAATCATCCTCCTCGTTTTCAACAGGAAAACAAACACAAGAAGAAAAACAACTTGGTCCTTTAGTACAGAAATCTAACGTAAGATTTCTGTTCTCCAAATAGTCTCTACACCAGTGTTCCCGGTCCTAGACTCTCTCAACCATAGCATGCGTCCTGCGTATGGTTTCGTCAACTGTTTCTCCACCAAGACGGATGTCAATCCACTCACAACCATAGCAGACAAAGATGAAAATAGGATGCAACCTGTGCATAGATTCGATTCGGTTTTGGTAAACTAGTGACCTGCGCCAATTTAAAGAAGCACGGCGGGACTGACAGACAAAATCGGTGATGTGCATTGTCGTTGGGGTTCCAAGTTAGTGTAGTTCTCCCCATAGTTGATAGTCCTTGTTTTAAAAAAACCATCCTGATATTTTGGTCACTGTCTCTTTCTCGTCTTCTGTTGCATTCTGCTCTAAACTGCTATCAGATTCCCATTCAGTATCCAGGAGGGGTGCCCAAAATCCAGGGTCTGCATCGTCTACCTCCATCACTTCCATGATATCCGGTAGTGCTGGTGTCCACGTTTGGTGTACGAAATTTGTTCCAACTCGTCTCCGGGTGTTTGGTTTATGTTTGTTCCACCATTTCTCTACCATCTTTTTCGCATTCTCTTGACACTCCTTGGGTTCCCAACGGTTTTCTGATTCCGGGTATACTTTCTATTTTGTCAGGAACTGGTTCTTCCTGAATCGTAGTCGGTGATCCTCAACTCTTTCCACTTTCCATTCCTCATTTACGTGTGTCATGATAGGCTGCAGTCGCAGGTGGGATCGTCCCAGGAATCTATCTTCATCGTTCTCATTCCATCTCTTAACAACGGAGGCATGAAAAACTCCAGTTTCCTTGCGGTAGAGTCGTGATTCCATCCTGACTGTATAATATTCAGTAAACTCGTCATACTTGAGTATTTTGAATGGTCCACGCCCGTGTGAAAATTGTTTCTTGCTTCGTCCTGACATGGTTCCTAGTTGTTCTGCCGCTACTAGTAGGTATTCGCCAACCTTGATTGGTTCATGTTCTCATCTGCGTTTCTTGGTGGTCTTGTTGCTTCGCATCCTTGATTGTTAGACCGCCTGGTGTGCTATTCCTCAAATTATTTGATGTCAGTTAAGGTAGTCTTCTGCCGAAGGTACAGTCGAGTTCTTGAATCGGACAGTGGTCATCATTGGGTATTCGACTCCAAACATGACTTTGTAAGGTGACATTTCTAAGGTATCGCTATGTCCTGCGTTTAGGTATGGTGCCGCCTCTGGTAGTTTCTCAACCCAATTGTCCTGGCGGCTGTTGACGAGGTTTCGTAGCATGGTCTTGATGTTCTTGATCTTTTGTTCTGCTTGTCCATTGGTTTCGTGGTGTCCAGGATTTGATGTAATATGTTTAACACCTATTGATACCATTTTTTGCTTCCAGAAAGGTGATTTGAATTTAGTGTCGTTGTCGGTGAGGATTAATAGCGGGTTGCCATAGGGTATGAATACGTTCCTTTGGAGTAGGGCCTTAGTTTTTTTGCCGAAATGTGGATTTCTGTCGGTATGAGCCAAGTGTAGCCAGAACACCTATCGATGACAACCAGTATCATTCGATATCCTTCTGAGAGGAAAAATGGTCCCCCAAAGTCCATAGCATAAGAGATGAAAATCTCGTCTGCAAGTGGCATTTCTTTCATCGTTCCTTCAGCTAATGTTGTTCTTTCTTTGTTAACTTCGCATAGCTCGCATTGTTGCACATAGTCCTTGAAATCCTTTCTCAATTCAGGCCAGTAGAGGTAGTTTATCACATACCATAGGTTTCATTCCGCTGAGTGATGTCCTTTTCCATGTCTTTCATCGATTACTGTCTCTCTGAGGGTCCCTCCATTCGTTGCATGTTCTTTTGGTATGTAGAGGCAGTTCTCTCCTCCTCGGGTTGTTGCATAAAGTTGTCCTCTGCTTATCCAGTAATGTTCAAGATCCTTAGTCGAATGGTGTTCGTATTCTGAGAATTTTCTGAACAGTGAGTCTCTTTTGTAAGCATTAATCAGTTTGGCCCCGAATGTTGTTTGGATCATTGCTGATGCATCAACCACTGTTGCTTCATCTTCCACCAGGTCTTGCCTTGTTGGCCCATCATGTGCATCCTCTTCCTCTCTATTGTATTCTTGGTAGAGTTGTTTCCTCTGAGCTTCCAGTGTGGGCGGTACTACAGATATCAAGGTTTCTTCGTCCAGTATTTGCTGTCCATTAATAGGGCAGTTTGCCTCTCCGCATCTGTCCCATCAATCTGAGGTGCATTGCGCCGCATTTGTAACTATGGTGTTGAATCGGTCGCAGTCCACGAGTGTTCTGGACTGCGGTTGGTCTCGGTTTTCCGGAGATACCCTCCTGACCAACGTTGCTGGTGATCGGTAGTCTATCGTTGACTTCGCATTGTGGTAAGGGCAGTCTTCAATTGTGCAAAAGGTTTCATGGAGGTCCGCATGCTCTCTATCTTCTGGAGGTGTGCGTGATATAGAGACTGAGTCCCCCTAGAAGTTTCCTTCTTTTATTTGAGCATCATCTTCTTCCTCAAATCCTTTGTCAATCGTTAATCTTCCTTGGCTCATGGAGCACTCGGAACCGTATTCTGAGTGTCCCCCCATGGGGTCATAATGTTCCTCACTAGCCATTTTTAAAAAGGGAGTAGAAAAGTAGGCAATCGGTATCTAGTCTTCGTCACTTGTGCCTGTTAGGTTTGAGTTATCTTCTGTGTCTTGTCCTTTGTGGATTCTGGAGAGTGCATCTGCTAGCTGGTTGTTGGCTACTGGTTTATAAATGATTTCTGTCTCATATTTTGCAACTTCCATCTTCAAGCGCATTTGTTTCCTGCTGGGGTTCGTTGCTTTCTTTAGATACATCAAGGGTTGGTGGTCTGTAACTATGGTGAATTTCCATCCCAGGAGTATGTGAGCAAATGTTCTTAATAGGTCCATTATTGCTATTAATTCCTTGTCTGTTGTACTGTAATTGTGTTGTACTTTGCCGAATTTGCTGCTGTGCAATGCTGCAGGCCTTGCTGTTTCAGTTGTAGGTCCTTGACCTATCCAGGATCCAACTCCTATGTCGCTTGCGTCGGTAAATAACTATATTGGTTCCTTGCATTCGGCAGAGATCGGGCTTAGCACCTTACTTTGTTCAATAAGTGCTTTCTTATCTGCAAATCCTTGGTCATGGGTGGCGGTCCAGACACATTCTGCGTTTCCTGTTAAATCAGTAAGGGGAGCGGTAATGGATGCATGGTGTGGGAGGTACTGGGCAATGTAATCAACTAGTCCTAGGAATCGTTGTAATTGAGTTTTCATTTTAGGTGTTTCCCATTCCTCTATTTTGGCTAGTTTTTCCGGCATTGCTCTGATTCCTTCATCATCGATGATGTGTCCTAATACAGTAATCTGATCCGCAAATAGGAATGATTTCTTTCTACTGGCATAGAACTGTTTCCTTCTAAGTCTTTCAAAGACTTCCTTGATGTGCGCTAAGTGTTCCTTCTTGGTATCTGAGAATATCATGATGTCGTCGATGTACAGCCACACATATTTTCCCAGTAGATCGCTCAATAGGTTCTCCATTGATCGCATGAATGTGGCAGGGGCATTGATATCCCCTTGTAACATTACTCAGCTTGCAAATGTCCCGAAGAGTGTTTTGAATGTATTGTATTTCTCATCCTTTTCCTCTACCCTTGTCTGGAAGTAAGCGTCACTAAGGGCTATCTTGCTTCGGTATCTCGCTCTTCCGATGGCGTTCAGGATTTGCTACTGGTTCGGTATTTGTACATCATCCCTGATGGTATTCTCATTTCAGGCTGTTAGGTCAACTAACACACGGATTTTTCCATCTGGTTTAGGTTGGACAAATAGGGGTAGTGCCCCTGGTGCTTGTGAGCGATAGATGACTCTCTCACAAATCTTCTTGTTCAACCATGACCATAGGCTGGCTAGGTATTGTTCTGGTACTGTATAGGTAGGCAGTATTTTAACCTGTTTTTCATCCTTGATTACGATGTGGTGGTTGATCTCCCTGAGCGGCGGAAGTGTTTCAGGAACTAGCTCCTGAAACACATCTTCGTATTCGCTTAATATCTCCTCATGAGTAGTGTTGGTAACTGCCGCTCTGATCATGGCACTTGTTAGTTCACACTTGACTTTAATCTTATAGTTTAGGCACTCAATAGAGAACTCGTCACATCGTATTATTCCCTGGTGTTTCGCTAGGAATGGCATCCCTATTAGTGCATCATACTTTGCTAGGTTTCCCACTAGCATGATGTTGTTCTTTGAAACCATTTTCCCAATCGATATGGTGACATTGCATTGTTTCTGGCTGTTTGACTGTGATTATTTCATGGCCATGTGTACCACTACTAGTTGTTTCATTTCCTCAGTTGGTATGCCATAGGTTGACACAAAGGTGGCGCTGATAATGTCTCCACCAATTGCTCCTGTATCAAACAGTACTTTGGCCTCCTTTCCATTGATCAGGATTCGTCCTTCTAGTGCTTGGTTAGGCTTGATGCCTAGGAAGAGTGTTTTGTTGCAAGAGGAAACCGTCTTAAAGCAGTCTATTGTTGTCAAATTGTAACGGGGGCTCCCTGTGGGAAGATGGATCCCAAGGATGCGGCCGTACCGAAGCTTTCTTCGTACACAAAGTGAAGAACAAATATGTAAGAGAGAAAACCTTAACGGTGAAACTTAATATCGTTCAGCCGCAGCTTTACTCAATAAGTTCTCGAGAGGATAGTTGATCGTCTTAGGAGAAGAGGTCTCGCATATACTTAAGTAGAATTATATTGCCAGCTCCTCTCCATCACTCCTAAGCTCACCACCATCGCGAGCATGCCCATCTCCTCTGGGCCTCGGGCTAACATTCCAACAAATGTTTGCCGGCTCTGCTAGTTCATTATCCGACGTGAAGTGTTCATGCAGTATCCTGATACATGCAATCAACTGCAGGAGAAAACTCTTCATATCGCTGTCCTGTTAGTGGCGAACTAACAGGTTACTGATAAGCTAGCCTAATATCGAACTCACTGTCCCATTCGTATTCGTCTATGCAAGTCTCGTAGACAACCATTACGTTTGACAAGTCTATCGTCTTCTACTGTCTTGAACACGATAGCTTGGTCTACGGACTCCCGTGATGAAACACTTAAGCCATTGGCATATACAGGCGCTACCTGTAGCCACTGACGATAAACACCTCAATCAAGACAAGACTACTACGTTCTAGAGCTCGCTAACAACCTCCAGATATCTTACAGTCTTTCGGAGACATCCGGGAGTCGAAGGTCTACCACTTAACCGGAGACTTCCAGGGCTTCCGGTATACCTTACATACCTATCACCGTAGGCTTTTAAAGATCAGTGGTGTATGCACTCGAGAATCACTTCTCGTGTAACCATTCGATCGCCCCATGCCCCCTCATATATCCTGCGAACAGCTTCCGGTCGGAAGGACGGCGACAACGTATACGGTATTACGCCGCCGTCTTCAATCATAGGCTTTTACTAGTAAACCAGCAACTTCCCTACAGTTGGCCCATGACGCACTGTCTGTACATCCGGGCCAGAGGGGGGTGTTGGACTCAGATTTCTCAATGTTCGCCCAAGGCAAGATTTTGTCCGGTTCTTAGCCCAACAACTGATTACCCGATTGAGCCCAGATTCGAACCTCCTATATAATCTTGCGTAACAAACAATCCTATGACTTTTTCCCGAAACTTCGCGTAACCTTTTACGCTCAAGGTAGGGTAACTCCTATACAAAAGTAG
>QLOI01002785.1:0-21971 GCA_003313605.1 Tuber umbilicatum | reverse complement strand
GAGGTGGGAAGGAGGGCCGAGGGCTTACTTCGTACTGAGTTGTGGACCATGGGACTAGCGGCTTACATCGCTGATTTCTCGGCAACTATGATGCATGCATAAAAGGAGGAAGAAGAAGAAAAAAAACCAAAAAAAAACAGGGAGGGGGGGATAATTGCTCGGTTGTTTTGAGTTTTGTGCCGATTTTTGGGTCGATAGGACTGCCGGCGTGTTCTTCCAGTATGATATTCCACCTGCACATAGTGCGTGTGGTTTCGTAAGATATGTTGCGTGTAGAAGCCCAGTTGCCGGGCTATGGATTACGATACCGGTACTGCACGAATGGATTGGGGTGGGAACCCTCATCTTCGCTTTCCAACCAATTTACTGAAGGTGAGAAGCGAGGACACTCCGGCCCGTGATCTGAACATCGTCAGCCGTGTAACTCAACGCAACCTTCCACATTTAGGTTGAGAAATTTATATAATTCGTGTGGCCGCAGATGAGGAGGGGGTGGTGGTGGAAGAGATGCCTGTAGCCGTGATTGAGAACCGCAGAAGGGTATTTCCATTTAAACCACAAATAACAGTTCGCCATCGTCCGGATCACCATTTCCTTTGTTTTGTCACACCCTGAAGGTCGTTTGTCCCGGAGGAAAATCCAAGACGAACCAACACGCCGAAGCACAAAGCTATTATCGAAGGTTCACAGGGAGGAAGCCCTGTTTTACACACACACATCTTATTTTATCGAAAATTTGATGATAACAATGGTACAAGTAATAGGCTTCTATCCCTCATTTTACTTGTTTCCCCACTCTCCCCACTCTCGCTGATCCGTATCAGAAGGGGCGTGTTTCCTTATGACTGTTGGCTTTTTGATTTGACTTCGGTACGATTGGCGGGAGGGGACGATCGTGGAGATGGAGTCGTCCTGTTAGTTGGTGGTGAGTGTGAGTACCGAACTGGGGTTTATCATGATTGTTTTTTTTTCTTCTTTTCTTTTTCCTTTCCCCTTCCCTTCCCTTCTTGCTTCCCGTATCGTACTTTTTCTCTCGTCTTTGGCATAGTGGGAATCGCCCGCTGTGCTATCCAAGGGACAGAGCAGGGGTGTCAACGGGAGGGAGAGGTGTGTGGTTGGATGTGGCTGGAGAGGTCACGGAGAATGTACCGACACCGCGAAATATATAATGTTGTGGTTTGGAAGCCGCACGTCTTTACTCGAACATTACAAAACGGGTGGCGGGTAAACATGCTCATCGTATCAGGGCATCCTTGCCCTAAAGAAACTTCCAAGACCACTGGCCAGTGTTGCTGGGGGATTCATCCTTGGTTTGATCTATTCGAAGGAAAGAGTTTTGATCTATGGATACAGGTTGGCAGGTTTGTGAGGGTTGTCGCACAAATATCAGAAGGGGGGAGCCTCCAATGCGTGGGCGGCGCGGCTGTACTGTACTGTACAGTAGATATGGAGAGGCAACTGGGAATTGGTGACTCGATTGATAATATGGATATCTTACTATTCAACATGTTGGTTGCAAGGGGGAGCTATGTTAATGGGCTGTTATCTCGGTGGGCGTCGTATGCAGCAGACATACTGCACTGCGTCACGGACACAGGCCAGCACTGACAGGCGGTCCAATGTCAAAGGGAAAAAGCCGGTCTCGAGCGCTACTACAAGTCTAATGACGATAAGCTTCTGCGGGGAGTGAGGGGATATGAACGGTGAGCGCAAAGTGGTTTATGTAGGTTTAGCAAAGATCGGGCGGAGGTTTGATCAAGGCTTGGGAACAGCACATGAGTGTTGTGCTCCAGCACCTATGCTGTGGTAGCCACAGATAATCCCCTTTTTTTCCCCCCCCAATCTACTGTATTCTATTCTACTTTGTTTTTCCTACAAAAGATCCTTTCCTTCTTGTTCTTTACTTTTTCATTTTCATTTTTTTTTCATTTCACGGTAATTTTTCTTTTCTTTTCACACTCCCGTTTCCAGGAAGGCTGTCGACATCGAGGCGCCGCGGCTGCCAATGTCGCACCCTTTTGCCAGGTGTGGTACCAGCGGCGAAACCTAACCCTTAGCGGGCCAATGCACCTCCCCACCCAAAATGTTCCCACACCACACCCACATTTGTCTTCCGGGTCGTTGCGAAAAGCATTTAGCGGGCCACAGAATAACAGCCCTGCTACCCTTAGAGCACAAGCATAGGATAGGCAAGGTATTATTCCTGTGTCTCATTAACGCCCATCCGTCGCTCCTCCTCCTCCTCGCTCATCCTTCTCTCCCTCCACTCCTCCTCCTCCTGTTCTCTACCCTTCTTCATCACAACCTCAACCATCAACCACCAACCCTTCCTTGGAAAGAGAGGAACTACTCCTAGCGCTAGCTGTTGTGCTTCCCTCACCCTTGGTACTCTCTCTCTATTTGCCTTTTCCATCTTTGACTTCCTTCGTCCCATCTACCCCCCCCTTCCCTATCGTTCTTCCACCTCTCCCTCCTATTCCCTCTATTCTTCTGGCTCCGCAGAGCAACTCTTAGCGTACCACACACTTACACACACAGAAAAAAAAAAACAAAAAAAATAATAATCACGTCCATCATTACGCACGTCTACCTACAGCCGTCCCTGGTGAGTCTCCCGCTCCGTTAAGCCCTCTCCACCACACCCCTCCCATCCCCTCCCATCCCCTCACGCCTCATCACGTTTCTTTTCGCCATCACACAAAACTTTCGCTATCACTGTGAATATTCTTCGCTCTTCTCCTACAGTGCAACGCGAAACTTACACACCTATTTCCTAACAGTTTCTATTAATCATCTATCCAGCCATCCAACCTCCATCCTCGTCACCATCGCTATCTTCGTTGCCGTTTCTTTCCTCGCTATTATTGCTGCAATCATTGGTCGTTAGCCTTCTGCTCATCCTCCTCCGTCTCAATTTTTCTCTTGCGGTGCTTTTACGAGATTGGACGCTGTCGCGCTTATCTCTGCGCAATTCGTCGGCAATCGCGTGTGTCTCTAGTGGTTGTGGAATCGTGTTTCATCAGCTGCCCTAAACTGTTTCCCCGCAAATATTTAGCAGCCACAATTTTGGATCCTATCGCGATTTAACGTCAGCATCAACCTTGAATTGCCTTTTTAGTCAGCTTTTACGGCCCCTGCTGAATGTCCACAATGTACACATCTCATCGCGGGATGGTGCCTGCCCCGAACAGTCGCTTGACTGAACTTTTGGAGCAGGTCCGACAGGAGTTTGCGGATCAACAATCTAGGTCTAGCGAGTATGAGCACAAGAGTGTGTTTCCCTTTTTCACATTATCTGTTTGTTTCCAGATTTAGCGTTAAGCTATCGGATGCAAGTGTTTCAACCGGGTTGATATGTTTGCTGACATTGCATTAGTTCAACAGCAAATTCAAGAAATGGACCTGGTCAGACAGACGGTTTTCCAATTAGAAGCAGCCCATGGTGCCATGAAACAAAAGTGAGATTACCCCACGGTCGTTTGCTATCTCCAGTTATTCACGGGTATATGCACAAAATGTCAACATGGGATTGATGGCTGATATATCGCATCTTAAGGTATGAGGATGAAATCGCTCGGCTTAATCGAGAATTGGATGCGCGTGGTGGTGCACATGTTGCACCGCATAGCTCTCAAGGCGCTGGTCCTTCTGCCCAGCCCCCCCCACCTTCTCTTCCAGCTGGT
The DNA here is from genome assembly GCA_003313605.1 of Tuber umbilicatum. NCBI lineage: Eukaryota > Fungi > Ascomycota > Pezizomycetes > Pezizales > Tuberaceae > Tuber > Tuber umbilicatum. Next base: position 18,288 of record QLOI01002785.1, on the reverse strand, counting down.
GCAGGGCTGTTTGTAGGTATTATGGCGGGCAACAACGGACAGGGCGGTCCAGGGCTCGTGCCACCACCGCTACAAGAGTCCCATCCGCAAGGACCTCATCATGCTATCCCCGCACCCCCTACTTCCCTCCCCCAACAAGTTCCACCAAGCCAACCGCCCCAACAGCTACAGCAGCAGCAGCAACAGCAGCAGCAGCCCGTATACCCATCAAGCTCGTTTGTGAATGGTAAGAAACGCTCCCCTTCCTCACCGGGTGTGGAATTCTCCCTCAACCTCTCACTTGCATTCCCCTAATTACCCCCCCTTAACGAAAATACCTATCCCTTATGATAGGCCGATTGCCGTACTAACCTTTGTTGGGGGACACTTGTAGGCAGTTACGGAAATCCAGCACCCCAACCTACCGCCTCCCCCGGGCCTGGTAAGGGCAGGCGTCCCGGTGGACCGGGTGGACCAGCCACTCCACAACAAAATCAGCCACCAAACTATAATTCCGACCCCCGAGGTTCTCCACAAGTTGCCCGCCCCCGATCGCCAGCCAGCTGCCTTGGCGATCTTGAATACGATAGAGTGCCAGCTAACCAGAAGAAGGAAGGGCCTGATTGGTTTGCAATTTTCAATCCCAAGGTTCCTCGACTTTTGGATGTTGATCTGGTCCATACTCTTGAGCACAATAGTGTGGTGTGCTGCGTCAGGTTTAGTCAGGATGGGAAATATGTTGCCACTGGTTGCAATCGAAGTGCCCAAATTTTCGATGTTAAGAGCGGAACTATGGTCTCCCGCCTGCAAGATGAAACGGTCGATAGGGATGGTGATTTGTATATCAGGAGTGTCTGCTTTAGTCCTGATGGAAGATACCTCGCTACGGGAGCCGAGGATAAACAAATTAGGGTATGTCTGAGCTTCCACTTTTGATTTAGTCGCGGGAGATTTGAGAGGTATGTTGTATTGACAGCTATTTCTTTTCGAATTTATAGGTGTGGGATATCCAGAGTCGTACGATTAAACAGACTTTCCATGGCCACGAACAGGATATTTACTCATTGGACTTTGCTCGTAACGGGAGGCATATTGCTTCCGGTAGTGGTGATCGTACTGTCCGGGTGTGGGATATTGATTCTGGCCAAAATGTTCTTACTCTCAGCATTGAAGATGGTGTAACCACTGTCGCCATCTCCCCTGATGGTCGGTACGTTGCAGCAGGCTCTCTCGACAAGAGCGTTAGAGTCTGGGATGCGCAGAGCGGTTACCTGGTTGAGAGGCTCGAAGGTGCCGAAGGTCACAAGGATAGCGTGTATAGTGTAGCCTTCGCTCCCAATGGAAGAGATCTGGTCTCCGGTTCTCTTGATAAGACGATCAAGATGTGGGAGTTATCGGCGGCGAGGGGGCTTATGCCAGGTGGAGGCACTAGCCGCGGCAAATGTGTAAAAACTTTCGAGGGGCATAAGGTCAGTTCGGAGCTCCCTTGGCGAAGGCTTCCCCCGGGGTTAGAGGTGGCCGCGGAATTTGAGAGATGTCCGACCCGAAGCTATGAACTGACCTGGCACTACGTAGGACTTTGTTCTTAGCGTTGCCTTGACGCCTGATGGAAATTGGGTTTTGAGTGGCTCAAAGGATCGTGGTGTGCAATTTTGGGATCCTCGGACAGCGAGTGCACAGCTCATGCTACAGGGTCATAAGAATTCAGGTAAGTCCTGAGGCTTGAACGTTGCAAACCCCCTCCCTAGTCGCCCTCAAAGTCCATCTGGGAGGATGGAACACGAGGGGGTAGCCGGGGCTAGTTTCCTTGCTATGATGCATTTTCGTGGGTATGCGGCTGACCATTCTTCCGTTTGTCATGGGAATAGTTATCTCTGTTGCTCCAAGTCCCTCGGGTGGCCTTTTTGCAACTGGTAGCGGTGACATGCGGGCGAGGATCTGGAGGTTGGTTTATTTTTTCCCTTCCAAGCCATTTCTCCGTTTTTTTCTGTTTCAACCCGGGCTCGGGATGCTATCATCTTACCCATTCCGGATTTCTTTTCCTTTTGTTTTACCTAGCATAATAGGGGGTCTAAGATGGCCTACTCGTGCGGTATCTGATAATACGTTACTGCACTGAGTGTGGCATGAAAACTTAGAATGATGCTGATGTGAGTAACGATTGTTTTAGCTACGAGCCATACCACCACCAACCTAATCCCCTATAAAGCCGAGCGCAGAGATTGGTATCTGGACAGTCAGGATGGCCGGAGATGGGATAAACTACATACCCGGAAAAATAGTCACCATTGCAAGGGGTTTATGTTATTTTGTTTTTCAAAAAAAAAAACTGGCCTGAACCTCTTCTAATGGATCTGTTGTTGGTTTTAGGGGTGGCGGGTTCTCGATGTATTTTCAAACATGGGCTTTTCATTCGGGGTTCTGAAATGTTGTAGGTATTTGTATTTTGGTTTTGTTTTTGCTACTGTGCTCCCTTTTTATTCTCCGATTTCCATTTTTTTTGTAGTGATGGTGGATGCCGGGATATTGTGGGAAGGATTTTGAGGTTATCCTCTTCCCCAGTCCCGGGAGTCATGGGATGAACCACATTCTGCAAAACAACTAAACAAAGAAGGCGTCTATTCTGTGTTAATGAGAGGACGAAGTGATTGGTGTGATTGGATTTGAGTAACCATCGTTAGGCTGATTTTTTTTTTTTTTTTTTTTTTTTTTTAAGATCACGGATTTACCTTCTCCTTTTCTTATCATATTTCTTCTATATTCCTTTGATATTTATATCTATTCTTCAGCACCCGGACAAGACTATCCCTCTTTTCCGTTATCTCCTGGTGTTTACTCCAGAAGAATTCTTTGCTGTACCGAGGGGAAAGAAAATGCGAGAGAGATTTGCGCTTTATGAGACAATTTGTCAATGCCTGCGGGCGATTGCGGTACACTGTAAGAGGCTACACCCACACGATCTTGTGAGGAGAGTATACTTCATTAACTGGAAATAAATTACGAGGGTTCGAGTCCGAGACCTCATCCTCCGATCACTGGGGCGCAGGGTAGAGCTATGGGATAGTACCCTCTTGCTACCCAGGCAGCAAGATATACTCGTGTGCACTACTTCTACGAGCCTAGTGGAAGGGCAAACGGTGGTAGTTCGTGACCTAGGGACACGAGTGCGGAAGGAGAGGCAGGCGGATAGGCTCAAACGGGCTTAACCAGAAAGCTAGCGGAGAGTGAATTTGGGTGGGCTAGCGAAACAAAGAACCCCTCAGAGTGTCCTGTATGGGTAGGAGACATGCACAATGTAACTCGGGTTTAAATATTTCGAGTGTTTTTTTAGTACATAACCTGTTTTTACTTAAAATAAAATCAAAGATCAATGTAGAATACAGAATATATCCCGACCATTATGGATTGGAGGGGGGGGTGTATTGACTTGGAGTGAACAAAAGTCCGGTGACAAAAAACTCGGGCCGGCAATGCAACGACACATACCCGATCATGTTTTTATGCACTACCAACCAACCACAATACTGGGGGGGGGGGGAATGAAATTTCAAATACATATTTTATAGGTATAGAAGAAAATTGTAAACAATTTTAAAAGAAAATTTTGTCCGTATTTTTGTGTATCATCCCTTTACTTCCAGCACAGCAGCCACCCTCTTAGGCATAGACTTATGAAGCTTCTCCAAAAATTCTCCATAATATCATTGGCCCAAACCTCTGACAGAGCATTTGAAAGACATCTTCTTACAACTTCAGGATATCTGGAAAGGATTAGTGCAACATTGTTTTAATCCTCCTCTAGCAATGCTTAAAAAGGGTTAAGGTTGAATGAAGGAGGTGGACATTTCATAACATGGATGTTGTTTTCCTCCAGCCAAGTAAAAGTATCTTTTGCAACATGTATTTTTGCATTATCCTACTGAAAAATAGAATATTCAATTTTGTCTTCAACTTCTTACAATGTATTGAATAAACCATTCTCCAAAATCTGAATATAGAAATATCTATTGATAGTCTTTTCAAATATAGAAATGAAACCATTCTTATATTGTCTTCAAATGCAAGCCTATACTATTAACTTAATATCAGGCCCCTTTTGTTACCAGTAGATAACTCAAGACTCAGTAGAGTGTATCTAGGGGTTTAGGTATTTGATAACGGAGTAATGTCAGGAAGGTATCGTAATAGTGATAATAATAATAATCCAGGAGTGATATAACTTGTTATATTGATAAGATCACTTCTCCATTGCTGGTTGTTTAATAGCTGAGCAGGGACTCTTGTATTTATATCCCATGCAAGTTCCGCAACAGGTATATCTAATCCACCTACTAAGTACCTTACAACGAACTGCTCAACTAATATCTTCTCCTGTCCAAGTGCAAACACTCTTAGACCCTGAATTGATTTCCCTGCTTGGTCTTCGGGCTAAGATTAACATTGTCTGACTGAGGGTGTTATAGACTCCGCCAGTCGAAAGCTATCAATGTCCTTGGCATATGATCTTGGTCAGGATCATGCCGCCCAATTGCAAATCCTTCCAGTTGTTCCTTTGTATTGAAGTGATCAGTTTCAATTTCAAATATCAGTGACCAACGCATAGGCATGACTGTGTTATCTTCATCAGAGTTGGTAGGCTTGGTGCTCCATTGCTTTTCTGATTGTCTAGCAAGAATCTCCTTACAGCTATGTCTCCTGAACTGTTGTCCAAGTAGAATGCGTTCTTGCATTTGCGCAGTAATATGATAGGATTGACTTAATTGCCTCATCACGTCTTTATTCAACAGACCAATTTTATTGTTTTTATTGAATTGTGTGAATGGTACGATCTTGTTAAACTATATAGAGTATACAGTCGCGATACTAAAAGTGCATTGCGGGCATGTTAAGCGAGGAGGAGGTATTTGGTATAAAGGAAGATTGGTAGAGATTTTATTCTTAATTATCCTAAGCGAGGTGGGCGATAGCCTCTATATATACAGGTTTGCATTCTCCACATACACTCCATGTATCTTAAGCAATAATAGGGGAAACATAGGAAGAAACATAAGTATGACGGTGTTTGACCCTGAGAATCTGCCAAGGAAATCCCAAATGATGTGCGTTAATCTAAAGGGGTGTGAGGGATATAACCGTAAGTCTGAAGAAATAATTGTCGGTTAAAAGAACCGGAAAGCATGCATAAAGACGGAGAAATATCCTGAAAAACCGTAAAGAAAACGCGTGATAATTCTGATCATTATCATGAAATATTCAATGAAATATATGTTGTATATGTCCTAGCTGTAGTAATGTTCTCGGGGTATATATAAAGTCGTAACACTAACCAACTATGAGAATACGCGATATTATCAAAGTAAAATAGATATGTGGAGCGAATCGAAGATTTCAACACTTCCACTCATTATCTACAGCCCAAGAGTTCCATAAATCGAAGATGTGCCGGTTTTCCGAAGATTTTGGTACAGATGTCGGCAAGATTATTGGATGATGCAACCTTAAGCAAAGTGAACTAACCAGGATCGATTTCCTTGTCACGATTCTCGACTGACTTAGTGGGTTTCGCACTATGACTCAAGTAAGAGTCAAAGGGTTTCATTTGTTATATGGTTTTATGTTATTGATTTTGCACGCATGACCTGTTTAGAGGTCATATGAGGTTTTACATGACTCCCAGTTGTGAGCCATATGTTACAGTTACGCGAATGACTCATTTGGAGTCATATGATGTTATGTTTCACATAAGTTGCGCTAGCGACTCATAGTTATATTGTTATTGCGCAATGACTTAGTTGAGTCATAAGATGTTACGCGTGTGTAGGAGTCACAGTTGTGACTCATAGTTGAGCGGGAAGAACTATATAAGGAAGACGAGACAGACATGTAGTTAGTTCTTCATGCAACCTTCTAAGTAACCCAGCTACAATATGATTTTGTTACCTCTTTACTCTTCTATTACTTTAATACAATGATAAGGATATTGGCATTATACATATTGACTAGAGTGTCAGTAATGGAAGTAGTAACGTACGAACAATACTCTTAATTATGATATCGATACCTGTCGACAAGCAAATGAGCAGGAAAGATTACGAAATGTTACATTAGGCTGCGTCTACTATCGACACCTATCGATACGAAAGGAAAAGACAAGATACCGGAACCCTTAAATGGGCAACTTTGGAAAAGACCAACGAAAGTACAACAAAGAAGAACTCAGCCAATGCCTAATGAGCAAATGTGCAAGATTTTTTCCAACCTGCTAATGGGTGGAAAATGTATTCTTTTTTCCAGAGGATCGCTTGGGGACCATACTGGGAAAGAAAGGAGCTAGTAGGCGAGCGAAGCGAGCCAACTAAAATACCGAAGGAACGGTTAATACCTCCCTGTGGTCGGTATTAACCTGACTGAGGTACTCAATATTGAGAAATTTTATTTTCTGGTTGCCTCATGGGACTTCGGCCCTGGAAAGGGAAGCTGGATTTGAAAGATTGCAAAGAAGAAACCTCCTACCTCAAGATAAACAAGCCTTCAATAACGGGAACCACGGCAAGAAAATGAACAACAAGAACGCAACAACAACCTCGAGAGGGGGGGAAAGAAAGGAGCTACAATCTTAATGATAAGAACACAAACATGCAGAGAATACCTTTCAGAATCAATCAGTGACGGCAGATTCTCAAGTGGGAAAATGCAACAATCCACCTCAACGATAAGAACATGAAACAATCGGTACGACTATCTTCCAATAAGATAGACCGAACGAAAGACAAAACAATCGCTACAATTATCTTGTGATAAGATAGACCGAACGGAAAACGAACAATCAGTACAACTATCTTCCGATAAGATAGACTGAATGAAAGAAAAATAATCGGTATGACTATCTTGTGATAAGAAAGACCGAACGAAAAAACCAACAATTGGTACGACTATCTTATGATAAGATGGACTGAATGAAAAAAAGGAATAATAGGTACGACTATCTTTGAATAAGATAGACCGAACGGAAAACGAACAATCAGTACAACTATCTTCCAATAAGATAGACCGAATGGAAAACCAACAATCGGTACCACTATCTTGCGATGAGATAAGATGCGAACAAACGTGCAGTGAATACCTTTCAGAATCAATCAAAGACGGATGATTTTGATTTGGGAAAATGCAAGACGACGAAACAAACAACACACGAACGAACATGCAGAAAATACCTTTCAAAATCACAGCGACGGATGGTTTTGATTTGGGAAAATGCAAAACCAAGAAGGCAAACCAACTCCACAATACGAAATCGACAACAGGACACTTAAAGAAGTGCACGACCTGGAACAGAAAGAAATAAATACCAAAAGATTCAGGAGTACGGGAACAAAACGCCCTGCCGAACACCAAAGAAAAAAGCGTGGATATCGATTTTATATCAGCAAAAACATTTAGAAAACTACATCAACAAGGAGACCAGACTGGCATCCTGAAATGGGAAATAGAAGATGACGAACTGACTGATAGATATTTATATCTATTACACGATAACCTTTATCCTATGCAAGAAAAGATCATGCGACACGAAGCTAGCGACAGATTTTCATATCTATTGAACGAAAGGATTTATCCTATGCAAGAAAAGATCATACCATACGAAGCAAGCGACAGATTTTCATATCTATTGAACGAGAGGATTTATCCTATGCAAGGAACAATCACACAACATGAAGCAACCGCCAGATTTTTATATCTATCGAACAAGAGGATTTATCCTATGCAAGAAACAATTACATGACACAAAGCGAGCTACAGATTTTCAAATCTATCGAATGAGAGGATTTATCCTATGCAAAGAAAAGATCATGGGACACGAAGCAAGGGACAGATTTTCATATCTATTGAACGAAAGGATTTATCCTATGCAAGAAACGATCATACGACAGAAAATGACCGCTAGATGTTCAAATCTACCAAAAACGAGAAATGACTCTATGCAAGAAAGAAACATAAGAGAAGAAAAGATAAGAGACGACCACGGAAAGAAAGCCATATAAGAAGGACAGGAAACCCTGAAGAAGATCAATATTCAACACAACGAACTTCTATCCTCAATACGATCAAAACACCTGCCTCTCTTCTTACCTTTACTACAAACGTCTTCTATCAAACACAATGCAGCCAGCCAACAGAGAATCGTCTACTTCCTCCGCTTTGCAAGGATCGGAACATATTGAGGTCCCGGGACCTCAACATACCGACAACGGTTGGGGACACCCAACAAGTCCAAGCTACTCGGGAATACCGCGTCACAACGACAACCACGCAGCGCAGTCATTGATGGACTCCTTCGATGACGGGTGCCTTGTGCACCAAAGTGACAAGAACGGATCGGGGTGGTTCCCCAAACAACCAAAAAGAAAGCAACCCTCATGCAAGGCAAAGAAAGTAAGATGGGGGGATGGAAGCACCGAAAGGACTTATGCGGAGGTCGGAGGGGTAGTGGCAGAACTGTCTGAAAAATTGGCGGAGCAGGGGAAAGAGATTGAACACCTACAAAAAGAAAACCAGGACCTCAAAAGATAGATGGTCCTGGGAGAAGATACGGCTCAAAAAGCAACGGTCAAGATGCGACGAATGGCCTTTGGCAACGAAGGCCTACGAGAAAGAATTCGTCGGCTTGCGATTGCGGTAGCTGATCTGGCCAAAGAAATGGGTTCAGACTCGGAGTCCAAAGAGAATGAAACCCCACAATAGGTTCTAGGGGACTAGAACCTAGGAGAGAGGGGAGCTAATGTCATGATTTTCGACTAACTTAGCGGGTTTCGCACTATGACTCAAGTAAGAGTCATAGGGTTTCATTTATTATATGGTTTTATGTTATTGATTTTGCATGTATGACCTGTTTAGAGGTCATATGAGGTTGTACATGACTCCCAGTTGTGAGTCATATGTTACAGTTACGCGAATGACTTATTTGGAGTTATATGACGTTATGTTTCACATGAGTTGCACTAGCGATTCATAGTTATATTGTTATTGTGGAATGACTTAGTTGAGTTATAAGATGTTACGCGTGTGTAGGAGTCACAGTTGTGACTCATAGTTGAGCGGGAAGAACTATATAAGAAAGACGAGACAGACATGTAGTTAGTTCTTCACGCAGCCTTCTAAGTAACCCAGCTACAATATGATTTGGTTACCTCTTTACTCTTCTATTACTTTAATACAATGATTAGGATATTGGCGTTATGCATATTGACTAGAGTGTCAGTAATGCAAGTAGTAATGTACAAACAATACTCTTAATTACGATATCAATACCTGTCGACAAGCAAATGAGATGGAAAGATTACAAAATGTTACATTCCTCTTGTATTTGTGAAAGTGGATATCAACATGGTTTGTTTGCTCATTAAGTTGATGGTTGGTAGCCAGAAAGTTTGTGCCGGTATTATCGGCATGCAACGAGATAGGTTTGGTTAATCGAATGTCACGGAGACCCATTTGGAACCATAGGATTTGTCATGCTGAAAGTGACATAGCAACATATTCTGCTTCGGTAGTTGATGAAGCGACCGTGGCCTATTTCTTAGATCACCATGAAATAGATGAACTATTGATGAGAACAATGTATGCTAAAAAGGAACGGCGAGTATCTAGGCAAGTGGTGAAATCAGCGTCAACATAGGTATTGATAACGTTTGTTGTATTATGCGGGTAGAACAGTTAAATATCTTTTATTCCATTTATGTATTGAAAGACTTGTTTAGCACCCTTAAGATGTTGACCGGTAGTGCTAGGAGAAAATTGAGAGAGAAATGAAATCATATACGCTGGATCGGGGCTGGTTCCAGTTGTCAAGTACATAAGTGATCCTGTTGTTGATTGGCAAATAGATGGGTCAGGTATCCGTTGGTCTTCAATCCCTTTCATAAGTTGAATGCCATGTACTAAGGGTGTAGAAACGGAAGTAGAATTATCCATGCCATATCGAAAGAGGACTGACTTGATGTATTGTTGTTGGGTAAGATGTATCCTGTCTGATGTATATGTTATGTGTAGGCCGAGCAAGAAGCTAGCTTCCCCTAGATCGGTAATCTGGAAGGCCGTTTTCAGGTCTTCTATCAGAGTCGTAGCGTTGGGGGTGTTGGCCGAATAGAGGGCAATGTTGTCAACATAAACCAAGATGTATATGTCGTGTTTGATGTGAACGAAGATGCATGGGTCAAGAGCTGATGTCGTAAAGGCTTTAGAGGTTAAGAATTTAGCAAAGAGAGTGTGCCATTCGTTTGCTGATTGCTTAAGTCCATAGAGACAACGGTTATGTTTCCATACTTTATCACCGTCACGGTACCCTGGTAAGGGTGGCATGTAAACTTCTTCTTTCAATTCACCATAATGGAATGCTGATTTAACATTAAATTGTCGTAGTCGCCATTTATCTTTAGCGTTTAGCGTAAGGAGGAGGCGGAGGGATTCATATCGAATGACGGGTGCGAAGGTTTCTTCATAGTCAAAGCCGTGTATTTGTGAAAATCCTTTGGCAACAGCTTTTGCACGATACCTTTCCATGGTTCTGTCAGAATTCTTTTTAGTTCTGAATACCCACTTACTATCTATCAACTTTCTATTAACTGGTTTATCGACAACGTCGAGGGTTTTATTCTTCCAAAGTGCCTTTATCTCCTCATTCATAGCTGAGGTCAATTGTTCCTTTAGCGGGCTGTTGACAGCTTTGTAATAGGTGGTAGGATCGGCGTCTGGTATTTCCTTGACATTTCTACCGAAGCGTTGTGGTGGATGTGACAATCTTCCAGATCTGGTCTGTGTTGCATTGGGGTTCTGAGGTTCTCCAGGAGGTTCCAGGATTGGCGATGCTGGACTTTCATATTTATCTGGGTTATCAGGCAGTAGGGGAGGATGAACTCCGCTTGTTGTTTGTCTGGGTTCTTCTAGTTCTGCTTCCTGAGGCTTATCGAGTGGTTTCGTGGCTATTGGAAAGAATGGTGGAAGAACCGTTGCAAATGGCTCCTTTGGTGAAATAGGTTCCGTTAGGGCAAGAGGTATTCTTGTCTTGGTTGTCCAATGGATTTTCCTAGTATCTGTGACTTTATGTTGCGATGGTATATAAACTCGGTAGATTTTGTTGGAGGAAGTATATCCAACAAGGTATCCTTTGCTGGCCCGGGGCTGTAACTTTGTTTCTGGTTTTCTAGATTCCTCTGGTGTATGGACAAAGCATTTGGTCCCATATGGACGCAGGTGTTCAACCGACAGCTTTTTGTTGTAGAGAGATTCATATGGCGCTGAATTTCCCATGGATTGGTTTGGGAGTCTGTTCTAGAGATATACGGCTGTGGCGACCACTTCACGCCAAAGTCTTATGGTGAGGTCTTTCAACCTTGATCAAGTAGAGATGATTCTTGTTCTGTTATATCGTTCGGCAACGCCATTAGATTCATGCGAGTAGGGAGTAGTCATGTCATGAATGATTCCACGCTTCAGAAAAAGGTTCAGCATATCGTTATTAACATACTCGCCCCCACCATTAGTTCTGAATCATTTTATGGTTATGTTGTCTTGGGTTTGCCGGTGGTTGATGAATTGTGTAAATACTTTTACTGTGTCAGACTTGGCCTTAATGGGATAAATCCAAGTATAGCGAGTACAGTCATTAATGAATGTAACATAGTACCAAGAATTGCTGAAGGTAGTTGTAGAAAACTTTCCACTTAAGTCAGAATGGATTAACTTGAATGGTATATCACATGGCTCGTCAGTTGATTTTGGTCTGTGTTTGGTAGACTTGGAGGCAATGCAGGTTTCGCATTGTCAATATTTTGGAACTTGAGGTATTGTAGGGTCGTGGGAGTAGTTGATGTTTTGGAGGTATTTAGGAGACGGGTGACCGAGTGCTTTATGCTACTGCTTGTAAGTTATCTTATCCACCTTTTCCTTTTCCTCTTGTACAACATAATCTTGACCATCTAACTTTCCCCAAAGAACTTCTGCTTTATTCTCCCTAAAAACATACATATCCTTTCTATTACTGGGCAAAGAAAAACCTTTTCCCATAGAAACGATAGCGCGCTATGATAACAAATTACAAAGTCCCAATTGAGGAACCCAGAGAACACTTTGAAGGTAGACAGGAGTCACAAGGCCATTAGATGTTATAGTCATGATCTTCACTGTCCCATGGCCACATGACTCTATTACTGAGTCATCGCCCAACCTGACTGTGTTGTTTTCTAGTTCGTAGTTTATAAGAAAATCTAAGTTACTTGTCATGTGCGAGCTTGCGCCGGTATTGATTCCCCAATGATTTGGGTGAGGAATCTTTTCCGCAGATAGATGGGAGGTATTTGTACTAACTGGTTCGGGTATCTCCCACTTGCCGATTTTAACAGAGTTAAGAGCTTTCGTTTCCTTCTTCTGAAGATTGTCAGCCTTCAGCTTGTGACATTCGCTCCAGATGTATCTTTTGCACTGTGCATAGAGGTAGTGCTTTTTGCAATAGGAACATTCCTTCGCGATGGTAGCCTGTTGCTTCCGTGGTTGTTGTTCATTTCCATTTTCTTTGATATCAGGGGTTTTATACGCCTTATCATCCTCAGTGCTAGACGAGGCTATAATGTCTAATAACTGGTTTTATACATGATCATACGTGAGGTCCTCCTTGGTTGGGAGGTTATCGATGATATTACTTATTGAGTCTGGAAGGGAATGGAAGAGGAGAGTAGCTTTGGCTTCGCGGCATTTAAACACTACCTTAAAAATGAATTGTAAAATGTATCGATTGGTAGCGGTAGCAGTAAAGCCATGGTGTTGCATTCAATTCTATAAGGTATCTTAGGTGTTGATGTGTACAGCAAGGGGCGTCGAAACATCGTAGGTGGTATCGAGGATAGTGTTGAGTTGGTCGAAGAAGAGGGAAGTATTTTCTCTAGCGAATTTATCTTGGAAGGCCCTCCATATCACTGGTATTGTCTTGTGAGAGGCCAGCATGATAAGACATTGGGGGTTGATTGTTTCCAAGGAGTAGGCCAAAGCCCATTGATAGCGATCGTGAAGCGCATCTATTGGATAGGCATTAACTAATTCTTCCTCATCATCTCTTATTTTGTCCTGTATAACCTCTGCTCCAGTGACAATATCCCAGCCAATGTATAGTCGCCTGCTATGTTGTGATATTTTGCGCCAGGATTGGTAGTTCTCGGAGCCAGTACGCTTTGGGATGGAGCTTAATTTATAACTGGGTGCTCAAGCACGCTTGGAATTGCTAATGCAAGCTGGTAGAGATGGTGGAAGAGACGGGAAAGGGGTGGTAGTTGTAGTGGCCTATGTAGATGCCATTTTGGTTTGTTTACAAGGCGAAAAACCTGGGAAAAATGTCTGAAAAAATCACGTGCCCACACACTGTAATGGGGGCACCCTGTGGGAAGATGGATCCCAAGGATGTGGCCGTACCGAAGCTTTCTTCGTACGTAAAGTGAAGAACAAATATGTAAGAGAGAAAACCATAACGGTGAAACTTAATATCTTTAAGCCGCAGCTTTACTCAATAAGTTCTCGAGAGGATAGTTAATCGTCTTAGGAGAAGAGGTCTCGCATATACTTAAGTAGAATGATATTGCCAGCTCCTCTCCATCACTCCTAAGCTCACCACCATCGCGAGCATGCCCATCTCCTGTGGGCCTCCAGCTAACATTCTACCGAGTGTTTGCTGGCTCTGCTAGTTCATTATCCGACTTGAAGTGTTCATGCAGTATCCTGATACATGTAGTCAACTACAGGAGAAAAACTGTTCATATCGCTGTCCTGTTAGTAACAAACTAACAGGTTACTGATAAGCTAGTCTAATATCGAACTCACTGTCCCATTCGTATTCGTCTATGCAAGTCTTATAGACAACCATTCAATGGTGCCATTACGTTTGACAAGTCTATCGTTTTCTACTGTCATCGACACGATAGCTAGGTCTACAGACTCCCATGATGAGGTACTTAAGCCATTGGCTTATACGGGTGCTACCTGTAGCCACTGACAATAACCACCTCAGTCAAGATAAGACTACTACAATCTAGAGCTCGCTAACAACCTCCAGATATCTTACAATCTTTCGGAGACATACAGGTGTCGAGGGTCTACCACTTAACCAGAGGCCTCCCGGGCTTCCGCTATATCTTACATACCTACCACCGTAGGCTTATAATGATCAGTGGTGTATGCACTCGAGAATCACTTCTCGTGTAACCATTCAGTCGCCCCATGCCCCCTCATATATCCTGCGAACTGCTTCCGGTCGGAAGGATGGCGACAACATATATGATATTACGCCGCTGTCTTCAATCATAGGCTTTTACTAGTAACCTAGCAACTTCCCTACAGTTGGCCCATGACGCATTGTCTGTACATCGGGGCCAAAGGGGGGTGTTGGACTCCGATTTCTTAATGTTCGCCCAAGGTAAGATTTTCTTTGGTTCGTAGCCCAACAAAGGATTACCCGATTGAGCCCAGATTCGAACCTCCTCTATAATCTTGCGTAACAAACAATCCTATGGTTTTTCCTGAAACTTCGCGTAACCTTTTACGCTCAAGGTAGGGTAACTCCTATCCAAAAGTAGGGTAAACTCTTTGCCAAGCTTGGGTAACTATACTCTCTAAGGTAGGGTAACTCGCCGGAACTCTCGGAGACATTCCGAACTGGTAGCGTAAACTTTCCCTACCTACCCGGTATACCTTTTCTTGTTCGCAGTCTAAGCATTACCATTTGCTTAGTCCACATGGTAACCCTTTTGATAGAGTTACTTGACTAGCCTAACAGTAACCCTTTCGGGCTCCTGCATGGGATAAGACTAAGTCTACTGTAAGATCCAGCAGGGTCGTTACAAACACCCCCTGAAATCTACACACTGGTCCTTACCCTTGAGAGGCTTTTCAATACTACTACTGCTTGACCCCTCTGAGACATACGTTAGAAGAGGAAACTAGTATTATGGACCTCATCGGTGCAGTAAAAGTGCGCAAGAGTGCGTAGAGGTCTCGTCAGTGAGACTGAGAAAAGTAGAGGAGACGGCGGAACAGGGCAGAAGTTGTTCTAGTTATAGTTGTTGCAATGCCGAGAATGTTTCGCCTGGAAGGTAGTTGCCGAGATTGTTTTGAAAAATGTTTCGGTTCGAAAAACGTTTTTTGTTTCCATGGATTGTTTCTTTCAATGGAATGTTTTGTTTTGTTTCAAGCAATGGTTTCGTTTCAATCGTCAGGATGTTGCGATTGGTGGTACGAGGTATGTTGTTGAACTATGAATGTTTCGTATGAAATTTGGGTCTCTATTCAGGTAGTAACATGTAGGTGTATATCATATAGTTATGAATGCGCTGGGCTCACAACCTATTGAATTGTATGAATGGTATGTTCTTAATAGACTATAGAGAGTATAAGTTCGCGATACTCAAAGTGTATTGCATGCATGTTAAGGAAGGAGGTATTTGGTATGAAGGAAGATTGGTAGCGATTCTTGTTCGTAATTCTCCTAAGTGAGATGGGCGGAAGTTTTATATATATATATGTTTGCGTCCTCTACGTAAACTCTGTGTATCTTAAGAAATAATAAGGAAAACATCGGAAGAAACTTAAGTAGGACCTTGTTTGACCATGAGAATCTGCCAAGGAAATTCCAAATATTGTACTTTAATCTAAATGAGTTTGAGGGATATAACCGTGAGTCTGAAGAAATAATTGTCGGTTAAAAGAACTGGAAAGTATGTTTAAAGACGGAGAAATATTCTGAAAACTATAAAGAAAACACATACGATAACTCTGATCCCTATCATGAAATATTCAATGAAATATACGTCATATATGTCCTAGTTGTAGTAATGTTCTTGAGGTATAGGTAAAGCTGTAACACCAACCAACTATGAGAATACGTGATACCATCAAAGTAAAATAAACATATGAAAGAAATCAAAAATTTCAACAACATCTTCCAAACTGCCGACCCTAGTTGAAAGGTATTCATTAATATACTACTTGGATAATTTGCTTTGAAAGAACCAAGATGGAAGTTTGAAATCGTGCAGACTAGAAAATAATGTCCATAGATCTCTGTAGAGATTTAGAGTTTATTCACAAAATCTGCCCATGTCTCTAATATATTCCCCAGCTCAAGAATAATAGAATGGCTTGCAGGGAGTTGAAGACGTATCAAGATTATCGAGTGATTCTGTGTTTGACTCATGTGTAACATCATTTGTAGTAGTACATTGTAGGTAGTCGCAGGGATCTTATTTTCATTGATAGTTGTAAAGTAATAAAGTACTGACACAGGGTGGAGAGAGGGTGAGCAATTGGTCAGATTCCATGTACTAAATGCTTTGCATGAAAGGGGTATACCCTTTGTGTGATGCAAGAAGTGCACTGTCAGTTGATGTTTCTCATGCTGGCCCACACTCGTGTATTTGCATCAACAAAAGAACCATTTTCCCAGCATTGAGAGACTAAGATATGTAGATGTTGAAAATTTTGTATGTATTATGAACAGTAAGTTTAATGTGAACTTTTGATGTCAATAAAGTCTAATGCTAGCCAGGAGCTAGTATGGATGATCTAAGATACAGCTAATAGTTAATTGGGTCTAGCTCAATGATTGTGTATGGTATATAATTATACATTGTAAAAGAAAAAATACTACGTATATGACATTTGACTTTTAAGTTACTGTTAGGCGGTAGCGTAAGCTAAGGCCAATAACTGATACCGGAGAATATATCAAGAATGATAATAAAGTAGTAGCAAAGCGACTCCATTTACTAAAATTACTAAGCGCGTGAATGTGTATCAATCAAAAGTGTAGAATAATGTAATATTGATAAGATCTCTTCTCCGTTGCTTGATTGAGTCTGAAGCGAAGGGAGGAATTCTTATATTTATATCCTGCGTGAGTTTCCGCGGCCTCTACATCTAATTTTTTTTTTTTTTTCTGTTTTCCATCATATATTTATTAATTCTGGCTCAAAAACGTACATGCAACTTGCGCTATGGCATACAAAAAGCCTTAATTCCAACGCAATTACAAAGGAAACAACAAAACTCAAAACTCTCCACCCCTCCATCGCCTTAGCGGAAACACATCTGCAAGCATTGCAACCAATGACTAACAAAAACTAGTAATGAAAATCCCTGTCACGAACCAGCAGGGGCAGCCAGGTTAGTCACAAAAGGACCGAACATCAAGAAAATAAATCCAACCAAAGGAAGGACTCAAACTCCCAACTAGAAATGAAAGAACATCCCTGGACAACAAACCTACCCTGATGTCAAGCCTAGAATAGCACAGTAAGATGCCAGCTGAAAAGTAAAGAAATAAACAAAACCAGCAAACCCGCCAGTTGAGTTAAGTGCCAACCATGCTGACCTCCTCCTCCACCTCCTCAGGGTCCAAACCAGGGCGCTGGGGGCGGGAAAGGCAGATGGTAGAGTGGGCGTCGTGGGGTCCTCCACAATTGACACATCTGACAGTAAGATGACTGCAAGGGCAACCGCGAACACGACAGGTGGCTGTGGGGCAGGAGTGATCCCCAGTGGAATGTCTGATGGTACACCAGCGGCAGGTTGCTGGGTTGGAGCACTAGGTGCTATGATGGCCAAACCGATGGCAGTTTGAGCATTGGGTGAAGGAGTTGAAACGAAGGCGACATTCTGACCTGTAGGTGGAGGAGAAGGCAGAAAGTCTTTTGTTGACAAAGTTGGGTGCCTTTGAGCCGGTGATTGAAATGACTATGGTCGAGGCCGCTTTGCCGGCGCGGGGGTCATCAGAGGTGAGCCATCTGGGTTACTGCGTGAGGGCTAGCCCAGTATTGAATGTGGTGAGTTCAGTGGCGATGGTGGCCAGGGGGTAATGTGTAGGTATGCCATGGACCAAGAGGTGCGTGGCTGGGGTGTCCAAATGGACAGTGGTGGTTCCAGGGATCAGGTGGAGGAAGGAAGAGATCCTGCTGTTAAGCGCGGAGGCCTACACATTATCCATGGTAATAAGAGTGACATTGCCGCCTTCAAGCGACACAGTCTGAACGTAGGTGGCTGAGAGGGCAGTGTTGATGCTGTCTCTGAGCTGGATGGCAGTAGAGGAGAGGGGGGAGCCATCACGTTTGATGACAAGGCGTCTCTCTCTCATGGTGATAGACATCTTGGGCTGTGGAGCCTTAGAAGGGTCAAGGGGCTTCGCCTCTGTTGCAGTAGGCTTGGGAGTGTGGAAGGTTTTCTCTTCCTGCCTTTCCTCGCGACAGTGGCCCAGGTGGGAGGACCACAGGAGGGGAT
>QLOI01002784.1:0-12187 GCA_003313605.1 Tuber umbilicatum | reverse complement strand
ACACCAAATATGGCCAGACGTCACTCTGCTGGGCAGCTGGGGGCGGGCATGACGGGGTAGTAAAGTTGCTTTTGGAGCGAGAGGATGTCAATCCTAATACGCCAGATACCGAGTACGGCCAGACACCACTTTGCTGGGCAGCTGAGGGCGGGCATGAGGGAGTAGTAAAGTTGCTTTTGGACCGAGAGGATGTCAATCCCAATACGGCAGACACCATATATGGCCAGACGCCACTCTGCTGGGCGGCTGAGGGCGGGCATGAGGGAGTAATAAAGTTGCTTTTGGAGCGAGAGGATGTCAATCCCAATACGACGGACACCGAATATGGCCGGACGCCACTCTTCTGGGCGGCGGGGAACGATCATGAGGGGGTAGTAATGTTGCTTTTGGAGCGCAAAGATGTCAAAACCACCATACCAGATATCGGGGGCCTAACAGCACTGTCGTGGGCTCTTTCTAGAAGACACGATGGAATTGTGAGAATCCTACTCAGTCGGGACAATGTCTATCCCGGCACTGCCGGTCGCACTGGCTAGGCATCCCTCCCTCCATCCGCTGGGTAGAGGATGAGTATGCTGGAGATGCAATTTGGAGTTGATGATCCTATTGCCAACCTCACAGACGCTAATGGCCATCTGCACTCCCACCGGGTGTCCTAGTTAGTGGGAGGGGGTATTGGACCACCAGGAGTCAGTTTCCAAGTCCACAAATAGCGATCTCTCCTCAACGCCCTCCTATCGAGCCCTGATATTTTGGTACCCACCAAGGAGAAATGGCATTCATCCCATCAACTCCTGGTCAACCCTCCCGATTGCTCTCGACCGGTATTATATCGTTTCCTCTTTCCTGTGTCTTTTAGCTCTTTTCGTTTACCTCTTTCCCTCATCGTTTCCAGAAATATTTCCATGCCTCAGATAATTCCGGGTGAGGGATTGGTGCAGGCAAGACCTCTGTCGATTCTAATTTAAATAGACTTTGGTGATGGGCGCTGTTTTTTTACGTTTCAGCTCACTATTTGTTATTTATCTCCCCCTTTTTTTTCTTCCTCACTTCATCTCTTATTCATAATTCCTATATTTATTTGTATTTGACCAATATTTGGTGAACAGTGGCATAAGACCCGGCGCTGGGGAGTGGGTGGTGGTATATAGGTGGTAAACTTGAGCAAGCCCCACACCACATTCGCAAGCACTTCAGCGGTTCATCTCCTGCCCGTATTTTCTCTTGACGTAGCCAAGTGATCAATATCGGTTGCTTATATAGATTATCTATCGTAACATACTACGATACTACCGGTAGTTGTGCTACTATGATATTATTATATATTTGAGGAAAATCCCTGGTCTATGAAATGAAACCCTAAACTTACAGCAGTGTATAATTATAATTATGTTTTTAATACCTGCCACCTTAGCAGTCTTGATGGTATCGACCAAGACGCCTGCCGCCGAGGTGGCTAAGTACCAAACCGAAACGCCTGGTCTAACGCCGGCTTTCAAACTAAATTTGGTAAAATGCGGATATTTTCGATGCAACAAGCCCCAGCGTGAGTACTGCCTCGTCAACAAAGGTTAGGATTTTAATATTAGCTGAAGAACTACTTTACCCTCAACACGCCAACGGGGTGGAATGGGAAGCAGAATCACTTATCATTTGCAATGGTACCACCTAGGATGAAAGTGGCTTAAAGTGTTGTATGGGTCCCCACATAAAATGGTACGATAACGTAGCTGCAAACATACACCTCCCCCTAACCAACATTCCCACGGGCCTTATAATTTTCAAAGACTCATGTAATGCTTTTGCCATCCCGGGTTTGGTTAGGTGCTTTGAAATTTTGGTAGATTCCGTTAGGCATTCTCGTATATAGTAGGGAGGTGAAAATGGGTGCACCTGGTGAGGAATGGCCTTCGAGCCAAGCCTTTCGACTAATTGCTCCATATCCCCCACCGCGGGACCTAACGGGTCGCCAGGATATCCGTGTGAGTACTTCCTTTGCTTTTGCACTTTCCTGCCCGCCAACCGCGCACGCACTACAAATTGGTCAAAGGTGGGATAGTGTTAGAATACAGAGTCACAATAGGGTTGTTGAGAGTCTGCCCTTGTTGGTTACTAGTTCTGGATGATGCGCTAAATATTATAATGTACAAGTGTGGATTCTTCTAAAGTGTATTCAATGAGCTCAAGGGTCTCCTTTCCCTTTAATTTTTCTCTTAACAACAAATATATACACTTCTCATAACTCCAATAAATCTCAACAGATAGTAATTGCAGTCGATTTGAGTTGAGTTATGGGAGCCTTGGGAGAGAGAGAAAAATGGGGTGTTGGTAGTAACTTTACCCCAGGTCCGGAATAGGAGTAAATAATAGCCCAGGGTTAACACCCGAGTAGGACCATATTGAGTCTTCTCACTCACTACTTTAATCCAGAACCCACACCCTGCTCCGCAGAAGTCTTTACAAAGATATCTAAATTACTAGAAGCCATTATGAAACCCTAATAATGTAAAAAGTCCCGATTGTCATTACTCTCCCCACTTTCCACCTCCGCTGCGATGCTGCCTCGCCTATCTAATCCTAGCTTTGGCGAGCTGCTCCAAGGGCGATTAATGTAGTTGTGATGAGGTAATGACAGGACAATAGGGGAGTTGTTTCTGTGTAACATAGGGTGCGACGCCAAAATTAATTATTATAAGTATCATATCCGGTCACTGCTCGTAACGGGCAAGAAGCAGTCGATACCGGTGATAGGGGTGGTGAGTTTGTATGCGCACTTAGATAGACGCTGGTTTTAACTATTATCACTCGACCGAATTATTTGTGGTCCGCGACAAGTTTTAAATTGTGATTGATCAGTCAGCCAAGTTGAGATAGCGGGATTCTTTCCTCCTTTGCTTAGATATGTTGGTCAGTGGCCAATGATTAATAATAACCTTGCTAAAAAAAGGAGAATGGGGAGAAGCTAAATAGTGAGGACAAGAAAGATATGATATAAACTAAAATCTAATGCCAGGTCTAACCTCCCAGCGCTTACAGAGCCACAGTAGCTACTCTGTCATGAATGGATTTCCGCGATTTTTCTCTAGGCGTCTCGGGAATTAGATTGCAAGTGGGGAGAAATCCTGCGCTAGCCTACGCTCAATAGCCTATTCATGGCCAGGGCATTGAAAGAGCAAAAATTGGTCGGAACGAAGCAAAGGAAAGGTCAGAGAAGTGTAGTAAATCGAAAGAAGAAAAAGAGGAAAGAAACAAAAAGAAGAAAATCAAATCATGAGTCGAGGATCCGAATATAGCACGGCCCTTTGGCTATATTCCCCTCAAGGTTTTCGGAATCTCAAGTTCGTTCTAGTTCGTATTTCGTTCATGTATTGTGCATATCTTCTTCTAAAGGTTCTCAGAGGGGAAAAGAACATGGGAAATATTTTCCCTCCTCCCACAGACAAATCCACCTCACTGCAGTCACAAACAGAAAACCCCATCAACCTAATAGAAACTTACAAACCAAGTTTCTACCCTCACGATATCCACAATCCTTGCTGCTTGTGCGATAGGTTTTCGAGCACGGCTCGTGCATGTGCAACAAGGTTTGAATCAGGGAAATAAAGGGAATGGCCCACAGCGTCAGCGCTGCCGATTCCGACGTCTCCATAACATTACAACTGAAAAAAAATCAAAAATGTCGATGTGATACCAGAAGGTGGTGTCTTACAAGTATGATATTCCAAGAATCCGTCATGCAGTGCCGTGAGCGCACTGATGATCTACATACGGCCAAACACCGCTGCCCTGGAACTTGACACCATGGATTCCTCGATGCCCCGTATGAAATGGTGTGAATTCAAAAAAAGCTATATAGCAAAACTTGATCCGTTGTCCCAGATCACTCGTTGTACCGGATAGATTATTTTTTGATTTTGGTCATCCAGGACAGCGAGGTGCAATTGTATTCTCTTTCCGCTTCCCAGTTGGATGATATTATTTAGCACCCGTGGTCTGAATCCATTAGCGATTATGATCTTCCTGTAGGACAAGAGAAGTTCGCTTGAGTTCAACTTGGATGTGGTTTTAGCGAGGGCGGGTGACTAATGCGAGACATGTTTCAAGAAAATTCGGTCCAGTTGCTTTGCACGGCACTAGGGCTCGAGTATAGTGTGAATGCTGATGACAGGGGCCTCTCGACTTCTACGCGGAGGAGTGGCTTGCGGCGACTGCACCGCACAGCCACTCGACCGAAGTCCTGTTTACAAGACTATCACATAATATTTGCCATGTACTTGTCCCGGGCAAGAAGTACCCGAAATTTTAGTAGGGAAACAGGGATAATTCATGGATAACTCAGGGAGAGTGCAGGGGAATTTTGTATGGCCACATCAGTGCGCCTATACAAAAATTTCAAAGTCGAAATTCCGGGTACTTCTTGCCGAGGCCGAGTAACATGCTCAAATGGGAATGACTGGTTGCCGTAGTTATTGTCACATAAGAGGTTACTAAATCGTACTCTTACATCGCTCCACTTTTCTCAGCCGGACTCCTAGAAAGTTCCTCAATTCTCATACTATTACCCCTAAAAATTGCTGTATCATAAAATTTTCTATATTCGACTAACCTTCTACATAGGACACCATGGCCCGGAGTACACATATAACGTATCCCATATTGATACCGGATATAACCGGGAAGCCGGATGTCTCAAATGATGAGTCATCTGGTGGAGCAACCCCACGCCTGAATGTTATAAGTCGTATTTTGAGAAAGAAAGCAACCAGTAAGATCTCCTTGTACAACAATGGCGCATGTGAACCCCAGAAAGGTAACTGGGTCTGAGAGGGAGGAGGGGATTCGGGCTGCATTGCAGCAAAGATGGCAGGAAGAAACTACATGGGCAACACTCGCATTGGAGTACGGAATTGCAGGATCCACGTTGAATGACTGGTGGAAGGGAGCAAGGGAGTGACGAGAAGCTCATTCGGATCAGCAAAAGATACCACCTATGGCAGAAAAAGCCCTCGAGCAGTGGTGTGAACAGCTTGATGATTGGGGATTTCCTCCGAGAATAGACATTTTGAGGGGAATGCCCAATGTTCTCGCTCAGCAGAGGGCTGAGCAAGAAGGAGACCCAGAATTGGCTACATTGGGCAAGAACTGGATCGCTCGCTTTTTGAATCGTCATCCCCAGCTTGCGGCAAAATTCAGTACTCAAATTGATCATCAAAGAGTCTTTACCAACAACCCTATTACTATTTGAGATTACTACAACAAGCTACAGAAACTGCTATGAATATACAACTTCTCACCAAAGAATATCTGGAATATGAATGAAAAGGGTTTTATTTTTGGCTTTTCCTCTTGAGCAAAAGTAATATGTCGTGCAGCAAGGCGTAATCAACATGTGGCACAAGATGGATCCTGGGAGATGTTGACAGTTTTGGAGTCAGTCTCAGCACTTGGGGTTGCCCTTCCCCCCTTTGTTGTTTACAAAGGAACAGGTCAGTATATGGGCTGGCATCTGAAAACTGATAATTCTAAGGCTTGGTTTGCGTATAGCAAGAATGGGTGGACGGATGATGAACTTGGAGTAGCCTGGTTGGGCGAGCACTTTGAGCCTAAAACAAATACAAAACACCCCCGACCTCTTATCCTAGATGGACATCGATCACATATTACATGGCAATTCTGTCAGTTTGCTTTAGAGAAGAATATTCATATTCTCTGCCTTCCCGCTCATTCTACCCACCTTCTTCAACTATTAGATGTTGGTATTTTTGGTCCACTCCAGCACTACTATGGAAACGCAGCGGATACACACATGCGGGATATTTGAACCGGGAAAAAGAAGGGGACATTCTGGACTTTTTATCGCGAAGCCTGTACTCTTACCTTCTTGACAAAAACAATTCAGTCTGCATTCTGAGCAACTGGAATAGTTCCATTTAATCTCAATAAAGTCTTGGTCAAAGTGACCAATGTCACAAAAACTACCACTCCAAATTGCCCTACCGCAATTTTTTCTACCTCCCGTAACCACCACCAACTATGCCAGCAAGCCTTAGCAGCTACAAGGTTTTTACCCTTCTCACCAGAAAGCTCTCATGAATCCTACATCGCAGTGGTTCTCCACCTAGCTGATCTCACTGAGCTGGCACTTACAGAAGTGGAAATTGCAAAAGTAGAGACACAAAGGCTGCGAGAGGGTTATGAGGGTAAAAAGGTGGTCAAAGCTGACCACCGAGTACTTTCTAAGGCACGCATTATCACTGGCGAGGATGTTATCTGGCTCAATGAGGAGAGGATGAGGAAGGATTCAAAAAAGTTACATAAGCAACAAATAAAAAAAAACCCCCAACCTCCTTACCGGCCCCAGCTCCAGCAGCCTCTTCTCCAATTTATCGTACACCTAGAATGCAAATTGTGGATACTCTGCAGGTGATTGAGCTTCATAGTGCCTCTTCTGAGTCAGATGAAAATTATGAATCCTTGGATCTATCAGACTCCCCAGTTCCCACCCCTACCTACCATCCAATACTCTCTCCTGTCCTCAATACACCTGCTAACCCCAATCGCTGGCTTCCAAACCGTCCACTAGAGATGCGCCTCCGGTCCCGCCGTTAATTTTCACATACTGCCTCTCTTCTTTGTTACCGGTATCATTCTTATTCTTTCTTTTCCTTTTTCTGGTATGTTTTAACCTCTATCTTTCCCACATGCTATTTAGAACTAATTAGCCATCCAGTTACATTTACTAGGTTTCTTTCTTTTATTTTCAGATTTTTTTTGAAGTCAAAATGTTGAGTTTTCATAACATACGATCAATAGAGCGGTTGCATAGAGCCCCTCAGTGAGACATCCGGCTTCTCGGTGATATCTGGTATCCCTGTTGGATACGTTAACATCGATTCACTTGGGCGACGGAAATGCGCGCAGCGGCAACATAAGGAACAGTTTTAATAGCTTCTATAAGCCCGACGAGGATACGCAGATTATGCGTTGGATCTCTCCACTAGAACCGAATAACAGACATCAAGGCGTGCGCACCGATCGATTCCATGGTGTCGGGGATTGGCTTTTGGAAGAGAGCGAGTTTCGGGAGTGGAGGAGTTGTGAGGGTGGGGTCGATAAGACCGTTTTGTTCTGCAGCGGGAATCCGGGAGTGGGCAAGACATATCTGAGGTAAGTGGTAGGATCCTTTAAAAGGAGCAAATACCGCAAACGCGCCAGAAATCCTAGTTCCCTAGTGATTGACAGCCTATGCGATCAGGCAAGGAAGGAAGATATCGCCGTTACGGGCCTGTACTGCGACTACCTTTCGCAGCGAGAGCAGACGGTCACCAACATGATGGGAGCTATCCTGAGGCAGCTAGTGAGCAGAGGCGGCATCCCGGACTATCTCCGCGAGGCGTTCCACAAAGGGAAAATGGAATTTGGTGGAAGAGGGCTAACCCTTGCAGAGCTGATGGGAATGCTGAGGGCCACTATTGCCTCGCTATCTCAAGTTTTCATCTGTGTCGATGCGTTGGACGAGTGCCTGCCGAGGAACCTCCCAGAACTTCTTGGGTCGCTAGGGGATATTGTTCGGGAGTCTCCCAGGACACGAATATTCCTCACCGGGAGACCCCATGTCGGAGATGATATTCTAAGATATTTCACCAATGCGCTTGTGATCCCTGTCAGTCCGAACAGGGATGATATTAGAAGTTATCTGGAGATGAGGTTAGACAGGGACGTTGAGCCAGAGGCGATGAATGATGGTTTACGAGCGGACATCATTAGAATCATCCTGGAAAAGATGTCGGATATGTGCGTAGGGGCTTTAGAATTTCCACTCTATCGGTGATGAATACTTACCAGTAATTGTCTGTAGGTTCCTACTTGTTTCACTTAACATTGATGCTATTCTGGGAGAGATCACAATTCATCAGAGAAGAAAGAAGCTTGAAAAGATGACACAAGGAAACGGACTGAACGATGCATACACGGCAACTCTCACCCGACTAAAGGCGCAGAAGGGAAGTAAATCAATACTCGGACTGAAGGTCTTGATGTGGGTGTTATATTCGGAGCGGCCATTACGGGTCGAGGAGCTTCGTCACGCCTTGGGTGTGGAGATGGGATCTACAGATTTGGTTCCTGAAAATGTTCCTGCGTTGCGGACACTTCTAGCATCATCTCTGGGTCTTGTCATTGTGGAAGCGTCTTCGTCTACTGTCCGGCTGGTGCACTTTACCCTACAAGAGCATCTCACAACTGATCCGACCCTATTCCGTAGCCCCCACACAGAAATCGCGGAAGTTTGCTTGACATACCTCAATTTTGGATATGTGCGAGGCCTTTCGCCAACTCTTCGCTCCGCCCCCTCAATAACACCCCTTCTGAAATATGCTTCTTGTTACTGGGGGGATCACGCAAAAAGGGGGATGACCGATGATGTGAAAATACTTGCACTAAGGCTTCTCGATGGGTTTGATAAGCATATATCTTCTCAACTAATGTTATTGCACTATAATCGAGATAAAGGCCGGCACAGCCCCCCTCATTTCTACGGCGCGGAAGGAACTTGTAGATTTACAGGACTCCACGCAGTAGCATTTCTCGGGATGGTGGGGATAGCCGCTGCCGTAATAGAGATGAAGGGATGGGATGTTAATGAGACTGATTGCACGGGGAGTACGGCTCTAACGTGGGCAGCAGGGAGAGGACATGAGGGAGTAGTCGAGATGCTTTTGGAGCGAGAGGATGTGGATCCCAACATGGCAGACACTGGATGTGACCGGACACCACTCTGCTGGGCGGCTGAGAGAGGGCATGAGGGGGTAGTAAAGTTGCTTTTGGAGCGAGAGGATGTCAATCCCAATACGGTAGACACCGAATATGGCCGGACACCACTCTGCCGGGCGGCTGAGAGTGGGCATGAGGAGGTAGTAAAGCTGCTTTTGGAGTGAGGGGATGTCAATCCTAATGTAGCAGATACCGGATATGGTCGGACATCACTCTGCTGGGCGGTTGAGGGCGGGCATGAGGGGGTAGTAAAGTTGCTTTTGGAGCGGGGGGATGTCAATCCTAATATGGTAGATACTGGATATGGCTAGATACTACTCTGCTGGGCGGCTGAGAGCGGGCGAGAGGGAGTAGTAAAGTTGCTCTTGGGGTGGGGGGATGTCAATCCCAATACGGTAGACGCTGAATATGGCTTGACACTACTCTGCTGGGCGACTATAAAGAGAAATAAGGGGGTAGTAAAGATGCTTTTGGAGCGGGGGGACATTAGTCCTGATACGGCAGATATTAAATGTGGCCGGACACCACTTTGCTGGGCGGCTAAGAGCGGGCATGAGGAGGTAGTAAAGTTGCTTTTAGAGCGCGAGGATATCAATCCAAATATGGCAGACACCAAATATAGCTGGACACCACTTTGCTGGGCGGCTAAGAACGGGCATAAAGAGGTAGTAAAGTTGCTTTTGGAGAGAGGGGATATCAATCCCAATATGGCAGACACAATGTATGGCCTGACACCACTCTGTTAGGCGGCTCTGAGTGGGTATGATAAAGTAGTAAAGTTGTGTTTAGGTAGGAAAGATCTCCACTCCACACTCCGGATAACGGGAACCAAGCACCATCGTTGTGGGCTCTATTCAAAGGCCGATATGGAGCCCCTGAGATCCTAGGCAGCCGGGATAGTGCCTATCTTGACACGGCGGATCGTGCTTGCTAGGCGTTCCTTATACTCTCCCTCGGTCACTAGGACACGCGCGCGCTGGAGGCGTAGTTCGGCAGTCATGGTCTTACTACCTTACCGGCATTACCTCGGTGGCCAACCTGCACTCCCACCGGGAGTCTTAGCTACTGGGAAGTGGCATTGGGCCACCATGGTTCCGTTTCCATGTCCATAAATAATGATCTCCGCTTAACACCTCTCTACCTGGCCCCTGATGTTCCGTTACCCTCCAAGGAAAACTTACACTCACTTAGCAACCCTAGACTAATTCTCTCGAAGATACAGGCATGGTATGGGGGATTCCTGCGTCTTGGTGGTGTGAGGATATACGGAGAAGTTTCTATGATCATGTGTTTCCTTTGCTGTCATAGGAGGAGCCAGCCGAGTGTAGACGTGTCTGGAGGAAGACTGATATGTGTGATGATCGATTGAAGGATCGGGAGAGTTTTATTTAGTTTGATATATACTCCTGTCTTTCCCGTTAGTTTAGTTGGAGTGTCGAGATGAGAGAGAACGCAGCCTATCCTATCTTCCATATACGACACCTTTCCACACCGGTCAAGTTCTATATCTTGCTACTCTATTGATGAGCCTCCGTGCTGTTCTTCATCAATAATTTTATCATTGCCTCTTTTCAGCGTTTCCCACTCACATCCTTCCCTCACCACTACCAGACATATTCTCATTCTTTATATAATTCCCGGGTGGGGGATTGGTGCAAGACTTCCGTCAATTCTAAACCAAATAGACTTTGATATTGGGCGTCTTCTTTTTCTCTTCAGATCGTTATTTGCTATTCATCTCCTTTTTATTCTTCCTGATTTTATTTTTTATTAGTGATTCCTATATTTACTATTATTTGACCTGTATTTGGTTGACCAGTGGCACACGGCCCGGTGCGGGGGGGCGGGTGTGGGTATATGGGCGGTAAGCTTGGGGAAGCCCGCCCCACATTCGCAAGTACTTCGGCGGTTTATCTCCGGCTGCCGCTTTCTCTTAACACAGCCAAGTGATCAATTTCGATTTCTTTTATAAATTATCTATGACATCATACTGGGCACTGCCATTAGTTCTGCTACTGGATACGCCTGGTCGAACGCTAGTTTTCACACACCGTTGATTGTTAACGCTCTGTGATCAAAACTAACCAAGCCCGCCCGGATAGCTACCGTATTAGAATTAGTCTAGATATGGGAAGGCCTTGGTAATGCGTTTGGACGGACAATCCTGATCACGGTCGGTGTTCGGGGCTAGCGCGCGATCGCGAACACTAACCTGAAGAGCGCAACTGCGGGTACAGTACAGCACCGAAAGAACAAATATCCGCGTATCGGAATAGCGGAACGGAAAGAAAAGAGGAAGATCGTAAAAAGAGGAACAAACAAATTCGGTCGCGGTTGTGGTAGCACGGTCCTTTGGCTATCCACACAAAATTTCGAAGTCGGTCGTTCATAAAAGGTTGGTATCGTTTGGTATGTCGTTCAGTTTTCAGTTCGGTTGTCTGTCGGGGGGGGAGAAGTAAATCTTGGTATGTATCATACAGAACAAAAGAAAATTTTCTCTCCCACAAAAAGCTTTCCCCACAAATAGACTTCCTGACGAAACCCTATCATTTTGGCAAGAAAAACCCATAGACCGGGTTTTCGCTTCCCCGGTACCTACGTGCTCCACGCCTGGCAATATCCTATGGGGGGTAAGAGGGGGTTTTCCTCGAATTGAAAGGAGAGGGGGGAAAGGGCGGAAGTGCTGGATTTTAGTCAAAAACATCTGAATTGGTATTTCGCACTTATCTTCTTTATTTGCGAGAATTGCGGACCTCTCTGTCGATACTCCGGCACTGGAATGGGCTACGGGGTAGGGTATATCAATTATGCGGTGTTTCTCTATGAGTGGATGATGGCTTCGCGTGATTTTCGGAGCCCCTATCTGACGGCGGCGGGGGCAGGGGGAGAGTTTCTAATGGGGCTTGCTCGCTCTTATCATTGCAACGGCGTTCTCATTCGGTCTCAAGGGCATTTCAGCTTTTATCTCCGCTCACTCGTCCATGAGACGTGTCACGTGTTTGTCTTGTAAGGTACTGTGATTGGATGTAATTGTTACACCAGGTTACTTTTCATCGCCCCGCTTTCTTCAGCCCAGCTGATGGAAAGTTCGTAAACTCCCCCTATGCCCCCATAAATTGTTGAACCATTTCGGCAATCGACAAGACATTCCGCACAGAATATCATGGCCCAGATTACAAGCATGCGATTGCTCCGCATGGGTGACGGCAATGTGCGCAGCGGCAACATAAAGAATAGTTTCAATAACATCGTCTATAATTCCGACGAGGATGCACAGATCATGTATTGGCTCTCTCCGCTCGAACCGAGCAACAGACATCAAGGCGTGCGCACCGATCGATTTGACGGTGTCGGGGATTGGCTTTTGGAAGAAAGCAAGTTTCGGGAGTGGAGGAGTGGTGAGGGTGGGGCGGTC
>QLOI01002781.1:0-20721 GCA_003313605.1 Tuber umbilicatum | reverse complement strand
ACTCAGGTTGTTACCTGTCACGAATATATTTAGTATTACGAAGGCTAGCTAGGTACCGTAACAGGTGGAGATCTTTCCTGCGCATTTAACCTTGTTCATATCCCGCAGCGCCTCTCGGGCCTCTGCAGTACTGGCATAATGGATGGTAATTTCCTGACAGAAATGTTGTCAAAGAATGATCCCTTCTACTTTTTTATGGCCCAATTCGGCCGTTATGGCACATCGATACAAATTTGTGAAGTGCGCAAGGTTTTCCCCCCTGGTTCGACTAATTACATATAGTATTCTTGTCATGTGTTTCTCCCAGTGTTGTGGCTTTCGTCGGATATAATCTTCGCATTGGAGTAGCTATGTCATTACATTTTGGTAATTCTTTGCTTCGAATATCTGGGGTGATGTAGCATCATTCTTTTTTGTACTAACCAGTCCTTTGCTTACTATATCTATAAGTAGTTGCATCCATCTGAAGTCCAGGTCTTCTTTTAGTATCATTCCAGGCCTTCCTCGATCATGTCTACGTTTCTACCTGCGTCGGTCTTCATCACGGTCACAGTAGCTTTCGTCATCTGATGAACTACTTGACGAACTATCATCATCGTTATCATCATCATCAAGATGTCCCATTTTGTCCCCTGGTCCTTCTGGTGGTCCTTTTCTGCCGCCACTAGGCCCTGCAGCCGTCTTTTGTCTCTCAGAGACCATTCCTTTTCCTTTTTGATTTTCTGCAGAGTTTTGGCTTTCTTTCGGTGCAGGCTCTCGAGGTGGATCCTTGTCTCCACCATACACATTTGCTGGTACCTGGGCTGACACAGTTTCCAATGTTCCATCAACTCACAGATTTCTGCATTCTTGCGCGCTTCGAACTGGCTGTTGACCCGTTGGTTTCTTGCTATTTGTGCCTCGATGTCCACTTTTACCTCCTTTTGTGCTGCTACTTCTCTTCCTAATTTATCACGATTTGATTGTCAGGTTTTGACTTCTTGTTCTAGCAGAAGGTCTCAAGCGAATGATTGTATGTCAGTATTTCCTATGTTGGTATGTAGTTGTTGGCTGACTTCTTGTTGTCGTTCCTGGTGCTGACGTAGCTTTTCTGCCTCTCCTTCCCTATTTAATTCTACCAATTACCATGCAGAAATAAGTGCTGACGTAACCATACTATTGGTTTTTCAGATGTTTTCAAGTTCTTCGTCTACTATCTCCTCCCCTTCCTTGACTCTTGTCCTAATTACTTCAAGGTTACCCACCAACTGCTTTTGGAAGTTGGACAGGTTGTTAAAAGGGATATGTTGTCGGTCACGGGTTTCCTTCGCCATCCGGTCGATACATCCAATTATCGAGTCAAGTTCTGTCAAAAAGTCTCTTGATCTTCATTGGGTCTTAGACTGGGGGCCCTGGAGCAGAGTGGAATATCTTTTGAGGAATCCAAGTGATGGTTTCGTTGATCCTGCTGGCGTTGGTTGCATAAACCCCTTAATTTTGGAATGTAATCGCCTTTTATCAACCCTTGAAGGAGGCTGCACCACTAGTGTTTCCCTTCAGCGTGGGACATAACTTCCAGGAACAAACTGTGGTACCGAAGTGGTAGTTGAAACTTGGTCGACTTCTTTGTCATCTATACTAACTCCCATGGGGTCGTCCTTGCCTGTCAACCTTAGTGCCATGTCTTCGTAGATCTCAGAGCCTAAGTTTGGATTGTCGACTTCACAGTAAAATAACAATCATTCAGTTGTCCACCCGTTCTTTACAGTTGTATCATGTAGGATCTTTACTGTGAAAGGGTCTATTCCTTGATCCTTGATACTGTGGTGTATCCGTCGTATGTGAAACCGTCATTTTCCTACAATGTCCTTTTTGACCAACCTCGGGGAGCTCTTTTGGCCAGTGGGGCAGCAATATTATCCTAGTTTAGAACAAATTGTCTTTGAGGATGTCTCCCGATATATTCGTTTTAGGATTGCTTGGTTCAATGTGTCTCTCGTTGTTCATCAGTTTTGAAATTTCTGGGCCTGAGGCTGGCTACGGGAGGTTTACTGGAGCAAGCTAGTGTAATGCTACCCTCCGTATCAGCTTCGGAATCGTTGTACTCGTCCTCGTCCTTAGGGGTCATCAATTACCCCGGCCGTGGTTCAGGTTGTTCCTATGTAGCCGTTGTGTTCTCCAAGATAAAGAACTAGTAGTAATAAAGAATAATAGCAAGTATACTCAAGATCATTTGACACTGTTTGTGTCGAAGGTGCCTCCGTGACAGAGAGAGTATCAATATAGTGTTATGGGTAACCAACTCAAAGCTGAGGAAAGTATGGTTAGGCCTTTAAGTTATTCAATAACGGAGTAATGTCAGGAAGGCCTTGTAATAATTGTCTCTAATACTCGGTTCGCTAAAACTACTAAGAGTATGAAGTTTAGATATTAACTCGTTATATTAATAAGATCTCTTCTCCATTGCTGTCTGTCTAATAGCAGGGGAGGAACTCTTATATTTATATCCTGCGTGAGTTTCCGCGGCCTGTACATTTAATGCCTATACTAACTAAGTATCTCCATAATAAGTACGCAACTTTCATCTTATCAACCCGAGTGCGAACACTCGTAGACCCTGAGTATTACCCCGCTACTGGGTCATTTAGCTATTATAACTTCGTCTTTTTGAGGGTGTCCAAGATTCTACCAAGCGGATGTTAACGATGCCTTTACCATATGAACTTAGTCTGAAACATGCCACCCCATTGCGAACATACCAGTCGTTCCTCTGCTACTGAGTTGATCGGTCTCAATACCAGATGACGGTGACAATACAGAGGCATGACTGCATCATCTTTATGTAGAGTTGGTAGGCTTAGTGCTCCATTGGTGCTTTGATTTGCCTAATGGGATGACCTTGCGGCTACGTCTTCTCAACTCTAGTCCGTTCTTGCAGACCTATGACTATTTGTAGTTGGTCAACATGGAGTGTTACCCTTTTCTGATTTGGTAGGCTTTTCTGCTCACCCTGATATCATATGATCATATACAGGATTCCAGCGGTATAAGCAGTGCACGCTACCCCGCTCATATATTCTGCAAACAGCTTCCGGTCGGCCGGATGGCAACAACCTATACTGTGTTGCGGGGAGGCTGCCAATTCTGCGATTTTTGCTGGTAACTAGCAACTTTACATGGTACTGCAGACGACGTCCGGGCCCTACATCGGGGCCAGAGGGGAGTGTTGGAACTCAATATACCTAACGGTGGGTTGGGAAACCATAAATAGAAAACTTGTCGGAAACATGCGCAGTTGACCACGATCCAACGGGCCCCTTGGAATGGAACAGGCTAGGAGGATGAAAATGATCACCTATACAATAAGGGATGCCAAGTGTAAATCTGGTCAATGGAAACCAACCGCCCCCTCCATGAGTACAAGTTGCACAAATTGAAAGGCTCACAAGGTTGTGGGAAAACCTTTCGGATCATGAAATGGAGAATTAATTGAATTTGGCACCGACGGTGATGGCGATCAGGGATTCTGTACATCAGCTGCTGAATAGGCACTCGTGATAATAGGAATTGAAGAAAATGATGTGAGGCAAAACTCTCCCACCCACCAGTGGTAAGGACCCCCGACATATCAACTGGGAAAAATAAATGATGGTCGTTAGACATCTGTTCCAGAAACTCAAAGGTCTCTGACAAAGACCAACTTGGGATTTAAACGAAGTCAGAAGAAATCATACTAGGGAGAGTCGGTAGGAACGAGAGAGATGATCCTTGAGAGTGATGAGGCATACTTTGCTCCGCAGCTTCATTCTTACTAGTACATGGTGGATGCTCTAGAAACAAGGCTCTAGACCAGCTTCTCAAGATACAGTCTCTCTCAAATTGATTCGCAGGTAACGATATATGAATTCTGTGACAGATTTGATCTCATGACATGATAGTGGAGAACAAGCACGGGAAGGATAGAACATGGTAATCAGCCAGCCCTATGAACCCAATGGTAATACTATGTACCTATCTGGACAATAGTGGATACCCTCCAGACAGGACCTGCAGGTTGTAAGAGCAGGATGAGAGGGAACCCTTCGGCAAGGGGTAAAGACTACTAGTCGTGGGCTGCCTGTTGACCAAAATTACAAAAGTAGTAGATGAATACAAGGGCACGCAACCCGATAACTGGTCGCTCTCTTCTTGAGTGTTGGTGAAATGCCAAGAGATAAGTTTAATAGCTCTGTTAAAAATAAAAACGCTAACGGAATTAGTTCGGCGGAGGAGGCCTAATTGACCAAAACTATGTGGCCATGGTCTTCAACATCTATAAAAATGTTACAAAAACGAACTTCAAATTCTTTCCTCAAAATGAGGAAGAAAGCAAAAATAGCGTGACCAAAAAGATACGATTGCCTGGAAGGCATGGGACACATCGAGACCGAAGGGAAAATGATCCAGACTCGCATGGTATTAGATTCTAGTTCTAATATCTTCCAGATCAATGCTCGCCTCATACATGAATACGATATCCCATACAAAACGAGACAGAATCCAACCGAAATCACCGGTTTCGATGGTTTCCCAACAGAAAGCGTGGGCAGCACTTCACTTGTCCACTCCTATTGGAAATTGGCATGAACGGTCATCGATCAGAAATTTCTTGCAAAATTGCGAATGCAGGAATCTTTGACCTGATTATTACCTTTGACTGGTGTAAGAAACACCACACGGAAAACATGGGAAATCCGGGGGAATGGTATTTGCCGGACAAATCATGTTCGAACCACATAATCGACGAAGAACTAGGAGACATGTGGGAATATGACGAGATAGTTGTCTACGACAAATACGTACGAGTGATTGGTTGAATACAGTGTAAAGACGAACCAGTTGAGAACATCCTACATAAAATTTCGGAACACTACCACGAGTATGTTCAACTATTTCAAGATCAAATCGCACCCCAAATGCCTTCTCAGAGAAAATGGGATCACGCCATTCGGATCAAGGAAGGAGAGGAACCTCCTTGGGGATCCAATTCATCCATTGTCAGCAATGCAATGCAGAGAACTTAGAAATACTTAGTGTAATGGGAGCTCCCTGTGAGGAGATGGATCCCAAGGATGCGGCCGTACCGACGCTTTCTTTGTACGCAAAATGAATAACAAATATGTAAGAGTGAAAACCTTAACTGTGAAAATTAATATTGTTAAGCCGCAGCTTTTACTCAATAAGTTCTTGAGAAGATAGTTGATCCTCTTAGGAGAGGAGGTCTCGAATATACTTAAGTAGAATTATATTGCCCGCTCTTCTCCATTGCTCCTAAGCTCACCACAATCGCGAGCACGCCCATCTCCTCTGGGCTTCGGGCTAACATCCTTCCGAATGTCAGCTGGCTCTGCTAGTTTATTATCGGGTGTGAAGTGTCCATGCAGCATTCTGATGCATACATCCGGCTGCAGGAGAAAACTCTTCACATCGTTGTCCTGTTAGTGGCAAACCATCAGGTTACTGATAAGCAAGTCTTAATATCGAACTCACTGTCCCATAGGTATTCGTCTATGTAAGTCCTGCTGACCACCACTCATTTGTCCATTTACATTCTACAAGTCTATCATCTTCTACTGTCTTTGACACGATAGCTTGGTCTACTGACTCTGGGGATGAGGTACTTAAGCCATTGGCTTGCACGGGCGCTACCCGAAACTATTGACGTTAAGCACGTCTACCAAGACAATACTACTACAACCTAGAGTCCGTTAACAACCTCCTGACATCGTACAGTCTTTTGGGAACATACTGGAGTTGTAGGTCTACCACTTATCCGGCTGCCTACCCGGCTTCCGGTATACCTTACATC
Organism: Tuber umbilicatum; assembly: GCA_003313605.1. Taxonomy (NCBI): domain Eukaryota; kingdom Fungi; phylum Ascomycota; class Pezizomycetes; order Pezizales; family Tuberaceae; genus Tuber; species Tuber umbilicatum. The sequence continues at coordinate 14,894 of QLOI01002781.1, read as the reverse complement.
CTACCTCAGTAGGCTTATAAGTATCAGTGGCGTTTGCACTCAAGAATAAACTTTTGTGTAACCAGTCTATCGCCCCATGCTCTCCGATAGATCCTGCAAACAGCTTCTCGTCGACTGGACAATGACAACGTATATGGTATTACGCTGCCCTCTTCAAACATTTACTTATACTAGCAAATCAGCAACTTCCCTTCAGTTAGCCCATGACGCATTGTCTGTACATCAGGGCCAGAGGGGGGGGTGTTGGACTCAGTTTATCAAATGTTCGTCCATGGCAAGATTTTCTACAGTTCGTCGCTCAACAAAGGATTACCAGATTGAGCCCAGATTCAAATCTCCTATATAATCTTGTATAACAAACATTCCTATTACTTTTCCCAAAACCTCGTGTAACCTTTTACGCTCAAGGTAGGGTAACTCCTACCCAACAGTAGGGTAACCGCTTCGCCAAGGTAGGGTAACTATACTCCCTAAGGTTGGGTAACTACCTGCCTTATGTACGGTTACTAACCTGAACTCTTGGAGACCTCCAGAACTCACAGTGTAGTCTTTCCCTACCTACCTGGTATACCTTTCTAGTTTGCTGTCTAAGCATTACCATTTGCTTAGTCCACATGGTAACCCCTTGGTAGAGTTACTAGACTAGCCTAACCGTAACCCTTCCAGGCTCCGGCATGAGGTAGGGCTATGTCTACTGTAAGATCCAGCAGGGTCGTTACACTTGGATGAAATGCGACAACAAGGAATAATTCGACCAAGTAAATCACCATCTGGCGCTTCTATTCTTTCTGGGCCAAAGCAGATGGTAAGATACAATTAGTAGTCGACTACTGAGGTCTGAACTCGGTTACCATCGCAGATAGGTACCCAATACCTATAATGAGGGACCTCGGAGAACAAGTGGAAGGATCCCAGATTTTTTCAATAATCGACCTCATAGAGGAATATTACCTTGTATGAATGGCCAAAGGTGATAAATAGAAAATAGTTTTCCAATGCTATTATGGACATTACTAGTACATGGTATTGCCTTTTGGACTACTTATGTGCCTGCTACCTTTCAATCAATGTTACACGAAATACAGCGCGAATTTTAGTATCAACGAGTGGTTGTCTACTTAGATGACATTTGAATATATTCAGAAAACGAAAAGAACCATATTTAACTGGTCAAAAAGGTTTTGCAGAAATTAAAGAAAAACCAGCTAGCGATAAATCTGGAAAACTCAATATTCCACATTACAGAAGTTGAATTTCTTGGCTACACTGTTAATACTAAAGGTGTGGAAATTAGTGAAAGAAAGGTAAAATCCATTAGGGAATGGGAGGTGCCAAACTCGGTAAAGGAAGTCCAAATTTTGATTGAATTTGCCAATTTTTATAGACGTTTCATACAAAATTTTTCAGCAATATGCTAGCCAATCACGGAAACCATGAAAAGAGACCCAAAAGATTTTTATTGAAGCCCTGAACAGAACATGGCTTTTGAAGTTTGAAAAGAAAAATTTGTTACAGCACCTATACTTTATCATTTCCATCCGGGGTTAGACACAGTAGTGGAAATGGATGCAAGCGATTTCGCCCTTGGTTGTGTTCTGTCATAATCCCAGGAGAAGAAGCTACACCAGGAAGCATTCTATTCACGGAAATTGAACTCGGCAGAACGAAACTATTAAATTCACGACAAGGAATTCTTGGCAATAATGGAAGCATTCAAGTACTGGAGACATTACCTCTTCGGAACCAAGAAACCGGTCACGGTTTATACGTACCACCAAAATTTGCAGCATGTCCTTAATACGAAGAAATGGAATGGGAGACAAATCCGTTGGGTACAAGCACTGGCGGAATACAACTTCAAGATTGTTTACTGACCAGGAACAAGAGGAGGAAAGCCCCATCCTTTAAGAAGACGGCCAGAGTACCATCTAGAGGAGGGAGCTGTGTATAATAAGCAATCTATCTTGAAACCTAAACATTTTCAAATCTCCTTGACTTCAACAGAGAATGACGAAGACGAAGGAAAAGAAATAAAAGAAGAATCACCAACGCTGCACAGGATACGAATTAAAAAATTAAGCCTAGCATCCACGATATCAACAAAAGGATCACGAATGGCTGCTGGCCACGACCTCCACTCTTTGAACTATGCACCACTCCCTGTAAAAGGACAGTTACTGATAGATACAGGCATAGCTGTCAGTCTACCAAAAGGAACGTATGGAAGAATCGTGTCTCGCAGCGGCCTTGCAAGCAAGGATGGAGTCGAGGTCGAAGCTGGAGTCAGTGATGCAGACTATACTGGAGAACTTAAGGTGCTCTTGAGAAATCAGAGTTTTAAGGACTACTATGTACGACAAGGCAACCATATAGCGCAATTAATAGTTACTCAAATTGACAACTCAGAGATGATGGAAGTCAATGAATTGGATCAGAGAGAACGTGCAGACCAAGGGACCAATAGTACAAAGCCGAATAAGTATATTACAGGCAGATAAGACATAGAGGAAAGAAATCAAATGCAAATCTTGAGTAGACAACGCCAAAAGAAATCTAATGGAAAGAATGTACCAGTTTCCTGTTCCGCCTTTGAGCTGTTCCACTGCCAGAGGTGGTTGGTGAGGTAGCCGCTGCCCTTGCCATGGGAGATGGTTACCGCCGATGTATCCCATGAAGGCAGTGTGGGCGCATGGGGTTCTTGCAGGGATGGTGGGTGGGTGATAAAGAACTCGAGGTGCGGAAGCGGGTTGTAGGAAGTGTGAAGTGTGGTGATCTGATGTTCAAGACAATTGGAGATAGGATGTGCGAGAGGTCTGTGGTCTTGGGGTCTCCCAGCTATGACCCCGCTTTGGCCCGGCAACTAGAGATGTGTTTTTCCACTAGAGCCTGTGGCGTGGTTTCTCCCGCATGTGGGATCCCTGGCACTTTGCCCGATTGGCCATGGGTTGTTCCAACCCTCCATACAATAGTACAAAGCCGAATAAGTATATTACAGGCAGATAAGACAGAGAGGGAAGAAAGGAAATGCAAATCCTGAGTAGACGACGCCAAAAGAAATATAACGGAAAGAATGTGCCAGTTTCCGGTTCCCCCTTTGAGCTGTTCCACTGCCGGAGGCGGTTTGTGAGGTAGCCGCTGCCCCTGCCATGGGAGATGGTTACCGCCGATGTATCCCAAGGTGAGGCAGGAGGCCTGACGAGGGTCTCTCTAAGGACTAGCCTGCCGTGCGGCGGGAAACCTCTCCCTCCCATGTCAAGGCAGGCTTGCTAGTATGGTCACTTCGTGACGGCCTGGCTGCGCTGGAACCGCCTGGATAGTGAGATTTTCTCTTCGCTAGTGTATTCGATATATGCTTTGTAAGCATCTGATCGCCATCTCCCTAGTGATTGGATCTCCGCTTTAGCGATTCCGACTTGCGATGCCCAAGTGGCCGCGCCGCTCCGGAAGCTATGGCCATTCCACTTACCCTGGCCCAGTCCGGCCATTGTTGCTAGATGTCGTAGCTTTTGGACCACATGCTCATGGGTGAAAGCCTGCTGCGTCTGCTTCCCGATGCAGAAAAGAGGAGCCTGTTGGGAGCGGTAGGTATCGATCACCAGGAGAAGCTTCATTGCGTACACCGAGCATCCCAAGTCACCTGTTGCCGCAATAGTAAGTGTAGTGCCAGCACGGAAGGGGTCTGTTTTAGATGCCAGAATAGTCAGTTGCATGAATGTCTTTTCTCCAGGAATTTTTATGCTGGCTTTCGTTAGGAACCAGCAGGAGAATGAGGGACCGAGTTCTTTGTCTGCCTCTTGGTATGTAAATTCCCCAATACGGAGGAAGGCAGCAAAAGGTAGGCTGAACGCTGCCCGCAGTAGGATATCATCATATTCGCTTGGTTGAAGGTGGTGGATGATTCTGAGAAGGTGGGGGCGGACTAGAGGTGTCCGCTCGCGTCGCTTTGGTTCATCATGTTCTCGTTTAATACCTTGAATTGTCCACTCTAATCGTGGGTCTTTGAAAGCGCTACTGTCAATTCCCAGGTTCCGTTGGTACGATTTAATGCCGACAGGGTATGACTTCATTGTTTTAGCCTTAACTGTTCCGGCCAAGGAGCGAAGCCATTCGATTAGCCAGGTTGCCCGGGCCGGGAAACATCCCCCACTCTGGTGCCTGAAATTGGATCGGATACAGAAGAGTACAAAGCGAGCCCTTGGGGTATCGTAGTTGCGTCGCGTTGCAGGGGCAAGTCCGCGCCAGAGGTAGTATGCTGCGGTTGCTGAAAGACCCGTTTGTTGAACATTAGCAACCCACGTTTCTGGAGGTTGCATACTGGGGAGAATAACTGCGGTGCCATGTTAGTAATTCTCTCAATATCCATTCGTGAGAGCGCATCTGCCAGAGCATTCTCTTTGGTCGAGATCCATTGAGTATGGATGTCCAAGTCAAGCTCAGTTGCAAGTAGTCAACATTTCCGCAGTACCGGCATTGATGCCCCACGTATTGTGCCATTAGCCAGTCCGTGGGACACTGCCCCGTTGTCAACATGAATTACTGCTCTTTCCCCTTGCCAGGCCTGCCCCTAGTATGGTATAACTTGTTCGACAGCCTTCATCTCTAGTGTATTAATATGGGGGCACGCTTCTCCATGCTTAGTAGGTAAGGCAATCGCAAATGCAGTGTCGGGTTGGACAGTCGGTTGTGTCATGCTTGTATAAAAGACGCCTAACCCTTTTGAACTTGCTGCATCGGTCCAGACAAAGACGGTCTCTTGGTCAGGGGTAGCAATAGACCTCTCCAGTGTGCCAGAGAGTACTTCGCCCCACCATGCTAAGTCCTTTCGCCCTTCACTCGAGATCCGGCGGCGCTGGCGCCTGTTGCCAGGAGGGAAATACAGTTCCATGTTGTAGAGTCTCCGAAGGAAGGTACAGCCAAGGGGTACTACAGTTGACACGAAGTTAAGATAGCCGGTAATCTGTTGTAACTCGATGAGGGAAAGCGAGTTCTTTTCCAGAGCAGCTTGAACAATGGCACATGCTCTGTGTAGCTTATTCGTTGGGAGCCGGATGACCATCGATTTGGTATCTAGCTCAATCCCAGCAAAGGTGGCTCTAGCTCCTTCCTCACTCTTTGAGTCTTTGATATTTAGTCCCACCTCGCCGCACACGTTGGTGAATATCCTACTGTAAAGTTTTGGCTCTGAGGCTGGTGGTAGAACTAAGAAAAAGTCATCCAAGTAGTGGATAATGGAGGCTGGGAGCCCGCGTTTCCTCAGCTGGTCTTCCAATATCCGTGAAAGGATTCTGCGTATAGGTTGAACAGGTATGGGGCCGTCCCTAATCCAAAGGGGAGAAAAAGCTCAGTATAGTATGCGCCTTGCCAGTAAAGTCCAAGCAGGGGGGAGTCAAGAAGGGATACAGGGATGTGTCGAAAGGCTGCCTCGAAGTCGCGCTTAACCAAGATGCAATTTTGTCCCCATTTCTGTACTGCCTCAATAGCATCTTTTATGCTGGTGTATGTTATTGTCCCATAATTCTCTGAAATGCCTTTGTTGATTGAGAGTGAGCCAGTGACCGAGTAGGAGAGATGGTGTATGCGTCGTTTAGTACCGTCAGCCTTGTCGACTAGGCCCAGTCGTGAGGCAATGTAGGATGGAGGGAGGCTAGTGGTATCATGGAATATGCGTAAGCGGTTTAGATGAAGCTCTTTTTCAATATCTGTGCTTACGGAGGCATTATCAATCATAGCTGATGATAAGTTGGGATGGATTATAGTATGCTCCCGATGGCATTCATACCCAATCCTGGCTCCTTATCTGCAGATTCCAATAAGAGTACAGGTTAATGCCGGATCAGGAAATCCTGTCATGAGTCTTTACCATCCAGCGAGTTTTAGCGGACCAGCGGGCATCGGGATCCTGTGTGGAGTGAACAAAGTGTAATGGATAGCTGTATTGGGACGGGCTGACTGTTCGCTAACAAGCCTGCCAGTAGCAGTATTATGACTCGGAGTGGTTGGCGTCACCGATAGTGGGCCAGTGTTAAGAGCAACGGCTTTGGTAGAAGTGAATTTAGCGCTATTATCATGATAGTAATTCTAATGTTGCGGTGCAAAAAGAAAATACCACGAGGGAAGCCATGGGGGGTGGGAAAGTGTGGGCAATAGGGAGTCCTAGCGTCCATGTTGGGTAGTGCAAGGAAGGGTAGAGTGGGCAGTAGTGCTATGCGTGCATTGGGAAGCGCGGTGGCTGCTGCCACAGGAAATACAAGCATGCTGGTAGCGGCATTGGGCCAACCTACACTCTCTATAGTTCCAGTTCCGGCAGGGCTGGGGCATGGTGGATTCGCGCGCCATGCTAGTAGTATGCGGGTTGGGCTGGTATTGAGTTAGAAGAGCATAGCTGGCTTAGTACTCTGGCCCTTGGGGGACGTTTTCTCGGATTGGTAGTTCGTATGTTCCGCGTGCATGAATGGTAGTCGGCTTCTGTGGTTGACTCCAAGTTGGACGGGATGCTGGTTGTATGAAGCATTTTGCTGCAATCAGTTGGCTATCGAGTTGTTGCCACTCCGCTGGTTGATATATATCTTTTCCACATGCAACTCGCTTCCTATGGAACTGGAAGTGATATGCTTTTACTCCATCCCATGTATACTTTTCCAACAGCTCGTACAGGTTCATAGTAGAAATGCAGAGGGCAGTGGCGAGCTCGCCCTGAAGACCAAAGGGTGCAAGCTTGATCAGGATTCCACTGTATGCAGCCCAAGCTTTGAAAAAGTTGCTCATACGGTAGTCGCTCTCCTTTCCTTCTCTTTCATTCTGCTCAAACTCAATTCCACCAATGTTGATTGTCCTACTCGTCTCATCTCTTTCCTTCTCACTGGCCAGGAGCCGGTATATGTTGGTTGGCTTAAATCGGTTCTTGATTATCTGTACCAACATACTCCTTTCCACACCCAGAAACAGTGTCTCCAGAGAGTTGACAATGCCAGATGCGCTCTCACCTTCCGTCAGGGTTGTTCGATCAGTGGGATTTGACGTACCGTGGCTGCAGGATTCAACTGGTGTCTGCTCATTGCTGTTTGCTGCCCGTAGCTCATCTAGCTCTGCTTCCAATTCAGTAATTTTGGCAAGGACCGTGTTTCCCGGAGGTGGTAGTCTGCCTAGGTTGGAGTACCGTGGGGCATGAGGGCTGGGCAGGGTAGGGCTTGGTGGATGAAAGTTGCGGGTGTTGAGCTGGCCAACCACTCGATCGACAATGTCCTGCTCATGCAGGCGAAGTAGTTCCCTCCTAGTACTGAGGTTGATAGGTGGGTCTGATGGTGGGGCCAGGTTGGATTCGCTGTTTCTTGCACTGGGTGTAGTAATTGTTACAGCTGTGTGAGACTGGAGCTGCTGGGGGTAGCGTGTGCCAGCGTATGGCTATCGGTTGAGGCGTTAACTGACGGGGAGTGTGAATATTCCCTGTTACTTGGCTCAGCTTCGCTACTCTGGCTTCTTGAGCTCTCCATAATCTCACTCCCTAAGTCTATAGCTGGGGTTGCCTCATCATTGGCATAGCGGCTTGCTCGTTGTTGGCCACGCGTCTTCTTCTGAATTGCCCCGCGGCCTCTTCGCGTATTGCCACGCATAGTGTTTCCTCGGCGTCTTGATGATCTCCGTGGGGCCACGATAGCTATGAGTGTACTTGGCAGTGGTGAGTGGGGAATTGGCAGAGTGGTTAGGGCAAGGTTTTCCACATTAGGAGTCTGAGAATGATAAAGAACGCGAGGTGCGAAAGCGGGTTGTAGGAAGTGTGAAGTGTGGTGATCTGGTGTTCAAGACAATTGGAGATAGGATGTGCGAGAGGTCTGTCGGCTTGGGGTCTCCCAGCTATGACCCCGCCTGGCCCCGCAACCAGAGATATGTTTTTCCACTAGAGCCTGCGGCGTGGTTTCTCCCGCATGTGGGATCCCTGGTACTTTGCCTGATTGGCCATGGGTTGTTCGAACCCTCCATTCAGAAGCATAGATCTTATTCCAACACAGATGTTAGCGGCAGAAACATCTATGCCAACGAAAAGTATACTACAGGCAAATGCCAAGGGTAACAAATATTTCGTGAAGTCCGATAAACGATACAATCATCAACCACAACGAGAAGATGTCTTGATGTTTAACTCCTCCCTCACGCAAGTAGAAATGAAGACATTTGCAACCCAATTCTTGGACGAAGTCAGAATTGCCGCAGGGCAAGACAAAGAATGGAAAGGCCAACAAAAGGAATTAGAAACCTTGGAAAGTGATGGGAAGACGTTGCTAAAGCAATGGAAATTTACGGAAGGGTTCCTCCACTACAAAAACCGTCTCTACATACCCAACAGCGAAGAACTACAAACCGTAATCGCGAAAGAATGCCATGACTCTAACGTGGCAGGACACTTCGGCCAAGAAAAGACCCTAGAAATAGTCACTGGGAATTTCTATTGGAAAGGCTTGACAGGCTGGATAAATGACTACGTACGGTCATGCGACGAGTGTCAACACAACAAGTCCCAACGACAAGCCAGGAACGGGTTGTTACAACCATTGCAAGTTCCTTACCCGGCATGGGCATCGATCTCGACAGATTTCATTACCCATCTGCCAGAGTCCCAAGGACATACACAAATTATGGTCATTGTGGACCAATTCACCAAAATGGGAAATTTTATCAGCCTACACGAAAATGCAACCGCCAAAGATATGTCAAAGGTCTTCCTACAAGAAGTATGGAAACTACATGGGTTGCCAACAGAAATAGAATGGGACATGGACGCAAAGTTTTCGGGAGAATTCTGGGAATCACTATGCAAGCTATTGGGAATACAACATAAAATGTCAACAGCATACCACCCGCAAACTGATGAACAAACTAAGAGAACCAACCTAGTACGGGAAGGACACCTCCAGAATTGTGTTAATTACAATCAGGACGACTGGTATCAACTGCTCGCTTTAGCAGAACATGCGTACAACACCTCAGCCAAAACACTCACAAAATGTCACCGTTTTTTGCAAATTATGGATTCCATCCTCAGACTGAGTGGATGAAAGAATGGGAAGCTCAAAATCCAGAAGCTAAGATGTACGCACATTGGATAAAAGCGATCCACCAAAAGGCAGCTGGAACATTGGAACTTACCAGGAAAGCCATGATGAAATACTACTACAAAAAAGCTATCGAACAGCCAGATATAAAAATCAACGACAAGGTGATGTTAAATGCAAAAAACATCCACTCCAAACAACCATCTAAAAAGCTAAGCCCTAAGCTATATTGACCATATGAATTTCTAGAAAAAAGTGAATGTTCGTTGTACAAACTAAGTATTTCCGACCGCTGGCAAATCCACCGCGCATTGCATGTTTCGTTACTGGAACCTGATTGAGCATCAATTCGGGCTGAACGACAACAACCCCTACAAGCACCTGAGGAGATTAAGGGAGAATTGGAATAGCAGGTTGAAAACATAGTGAGGAGTGTAATAATTTCGTACACTAGGAGAGTTCATGGAAGTAATGTACGGATGCATGAACTAAGATATTTTGTGAAGTGAAAAGGTTGTTTGGAGGATGAGAACACCTGGGAACCACCAGAAAGCATGGAACCTGCTCAGGAATTGGTAGAGTGTTCATTGAGAAAACCCGGAAATGCCAGGTCGGGCAGGAGTAGAATAGTACGAAAGGTTTTCCTGCCGTGACTAAGCAAACGCGGTAGGTTTTTCACTCCACGACAATGAGTTCAGAGAAGAATATAAGGAGTTGAAGAAAGAAAGACTCGCGTCGGGCTTTTGGAGGAGGGAGCTCGTGTTAGGCATATGCAATTCCAACAACTCCCTCTAGCCCCGATGTAGGACATGGATGTCGCCTGCAGTAGGGTGTGAAGTTGCTAGTTACCAGCAAAAATTGCAGAATAGGCGGCCTCCCCGTAACACTGTATACGTCGTCGCCGTCCGTCCGACCGGAAGCTGTTCGCAGGATATATGAGAGGGCTAGTGTGCACTGCTCATACAGTTGGAATCCAGTATATAACACATATGATATCTGGGTGAGCAGAAAAGCCTACCGAATCAGAAAAGAGTAACGCTTCATGTTAACCAACCACAAATAGTCATAGGTCAGCAAGAACAGACGTGAGTTGAGAAGATGTAGCTGCAAGGTCATCTCGCTAGGCAAATCAAAGAAGCGATGGAGTACTAAGCCTACCAACTCTATGTAAATATGATGCAGTCATACCTCTGCGTTGTCACCGGCATCTGACATCAAGACTGATCACCTTGCTAGCAGAGGAATGACCGTTATGTTCATCTTTGGATGGCATATTTCAGACTAAGTTCAAATGGCAAAGGTATTGTTAACTTCCGACTAGCGGAGTCTTGCACACCCACAGGAAGATGAAGTTATAATAGCAAAATGACCAAGAAGCGGGGAAGTATTCAGGGTCTACGAGTGTTCGCACTCAGGTGCATAAGACGAAAGCTTCGTACATATAGCAGAGGTACTTAGTTAGTGAAGATATTAGATGTACCGGCTGTGGAAATTTATACAGGATATAAACATAAGAGTTCCCCCCCAGCTATTAGACAGTCAGCAACGGAGAAGAGATCTTATCAATATAACAAGTTATTATCTACACTTCATACTCTTAGTAGTTTTAGCGAACTGAGTATTAGCGAACATTTATTACGCAGCTTTCCTGACATTACTCTGTTATCGAATATTTAAATGCTTAACCATACTCTACTGAGCTCTGAGTTGGTTACCCGTAATACACTTATATTGAGCCTTGTCGTTCACCACTAACGACTGGCTCATAACTTTAAGCGACACTGATCGATTTGGCTCGTTCCTTTTTATTCTTGAAGAGAATACTTTACTTTATACATAGAGATAAATCCAGCAAAGATTTATTGTCAGATTCTTGTGTAAATCACTTCCCAGTGATGCAAGCTTATCTTTGTTCATTAGAATTAAACCCACATTACATGAAGATGTCTTGAGTTAATCTAGCATAATATTAAATATTACGAATTATGTTTACATAATAATAATTCTCCTCTCATCGAGAGTTGAACACATGACGTCAAGCAATATGTCACAAGGCTAACTTACTAGCCTACAGTTAGGCATATACCTAATAACTTGTCAGAAATCTAATTTTGTTATAATCCTTTATATTCTCTGGTAGTACATTATTGCCATTTCTAAGTACTATTAACTATAATATATGGACATATATATCAAGTTAGGTTTTAATATTCCAAAAAGTTAAATATGGATAGTAACTTCCAACCTGAACTTAAAGATTAAAGTATAAATTAAGAACCACTGGATTATTGACTTATAGTGCTTGGCAATTCTTAATCTGTTTACAAAATGTATTTGGGGATTAGAGATAGTATTTGATACAGTTATAAACTGAGTAGTTTTCTAAAGTCTCTTCTGACACTCATAGTCTCAGTAAATAGAGTAACATCTTCTCTATCATCTTATATCAATTAGGCCAAAGCTATAAACTCAACAAACTACATTTGTCTGCAACAGCTCCCTCCTCTGCTACTATTAACTTATACTTTTTTTCCAATTCCCTTCTGCCTCCCTCTATAGCCCCAGATTGCAGGATATAAGATATAATATGTAATCTCCCATGCCTCTGCAATCATTACTGATTTGGAGTAAGTCTATCATGCACCTCCCCTCCAATCCATGTTATTGCTATATATATTGCTATATATATCTTTTTTCTTCAAGACTAAAGATTTCAAGAAGTTTTAAAGGTTTAAAACAACCAGCCTGATGGATCATAAAATATAGAAGTACATGTAGTGTGTTCTAAGTAGCAAGGAGTTTTTTTTATCAAATGTACTAGCATCATGATACAACTTCTTACTCCTGTATTTACTTCTGTTGTACTTGAATTCTATCCTATTTTTACTTTTTTTTCAAGCTTCTTGATCCTACTTTAGGTTTTGTATAATCCCAGAATTATTTACACCACCACTTTTGCACAGCCACCCTCACAACTCAAGAATCTCACAATACCAGAAGAGACAGTATGTAGGATATAATACTCAGTTTGTAATGATCATGATGTTGCTAGCCTGAGTTCATAACCTGAAAATATTGCCGTATCTTAGACTGTCCCTCAGATTACTGAGCCAGTACCGAGAGTTAAATGCAATCTAGTACTATAGATGTAAAGATGAATTTCCACACTTGTTCTAACAAACTTGTAGGATATAACAGAAAGAATACTTGGTCTTTTATACCCATAATCCATTACTTGAAACCTTTGCTCAAACCATGGAAACCCATCTGAATGTTATACATCACATGCATGTATGGTGTGACTCATACACGTACTTGACTTATTGAGAAGAACAAGGTATTTTTTCAACAAGGCATCTGTGAGCTCCGAATCTGCGGACTTTGCCTGGGTGGAGCCAGCCTTTTGTGGCCACCAATACTTCCACTGGACTGACGCATGGCTCCCACGACCGCGGCCGGACTGGCTGCCTCGAATCGCCGACCAGGTTACAAACCGACTTCCCGCGGAACGCTCCTGTGGAAGTTTGGGCAAAGATAGAGAAAACAAACTCCTTCGACCGCTCTCATTGAGATCGGTAGAGACCGAACGGGAAACCCGCAACTACAAATATCGTCCAGTAAGTGCTTTGTACTAACACATACTGGAGGAAATAGCACTGCAGGCATAGTTCAGATCGTGCCTACCCTTTCTTGTAAAACGGATTTTTCAAAGCTCAAGATTGAACGGTTTGTTTTACCCCTCTTCTCCACCCCGATAAATATGGACCTGTTCCCTGTGCTCCCGGCCATCTCGGGCTATACTCTGTGGGACTAGGCTTGAGTTGGGCCGTCCTCTCGGTGGGCTTGGACCGGGTCGGATCCTCTCATCCTAGACTAGGGTTAGCCCATCGGAAAGCTTGAGAGTTAGCATGCGTGTCTTTACCCCGCCGCCCCCGAGTTTGCCTTTGATACTCATCTATTATTATCTCACAGTTCGTCAGTAAACTCCTTCTCTCCTCTGCCCGCTTCTGTCACACATGCATCGTGCATCGTACACTGGCACTTCCCAATCGCTTAGACAGCCGCAGCCTACAAGGTGAGTACAGTCATTTCATTACTACTGCCTTCAGCACCTGACATCTTTTAAACATTCCTCCTCCTTGACTCCCCAAGCCTGCTATCGTCGCCAAGGCCTCCAATTTTGGTTAACTCCATATTAGTTCTCCATCCCCAACACTCACGATCCTGATACCTCGTCTAGCCCGAGCACTACCCTCTTGTCCTAAAAGGGCCTGTCGGGCGGGCTGTGGGTATTGTGTCGTGATTCTTATCAACTATTCAACCAGTGATCCCAAGCGTCCCGTCCGCCCGGCAGGCACCAACGAGACGCCCTGTTACGGGTAACCAAGTCAAAGCTCAGTGGAGTATGGTTAGGCGTTTAAGGTATTTGATAACGGAGTAATGTCAGGAAGGCCTTTGTAATAATTGTCGCTAATACTCAGTTCACTAAAACTACTAAGAGTATGAAGTATTGATATTAACTTGTTATATTCATAAGATCTCTTCTCCGTAGCTGTCTGTCTAATAGCTGGGGAGGAACTCTTATATTTACACCCCACGTGAGTTTCTGCGGCCGGTACATCTAATGTCTATACTAACTAAGTACCTCCACAATAAGTACACAACTTTTTATGGTATCAACCTGAGTGCAAACACTCGTAGACCCTGAATACTTCCTCACTTCTTGGTCATTTAGCTACCATACTTTCGTCTTCCTGAGGGTGTGCAAGACTCCGCCAGTCGGAAGTTAACAATGCCTTTGTCATATGAACTTAGTCTGAAATATGATGACCAAATGCAAATATACCAGTCGTTCCTCTGCTACCGAGGTGATCAGTCTCAATACCAGACGACAGTGACAACACAGAGGCAGGACTGCATTATGTTCACGTAGAGTTGGTAGGCTTAGTACTCCATCGCTTCTCTGATTTCCCTAGAGAGATAACATTGCCGCTAAATCTCCTCAACTACCGTCCATTCTAGTAGACCTATGACTGTTCGTAGTCGGTCAACGTAAAGCGCTGTCCTTTTTTGATTCGGTAGGCTTTTCTGCTCCCCCAGATACCACATATATGATATACTGGATTCCAGCTGTATGAGCTATGAACACTACTCCTCTCATATATCCTGCGAACAGCTTCCAGTTGGAATAACGGCGACAACGTATACGATATTACGGGGAGGCCGCCAATTCTGCAATTTTTGCTGATAACAAGCAACTTCACACCGTACTGCAGACGACGTCTGGGCCCTACATCAGGGCCAGAGGGGGGTGTTAGAACTTCATATGCCTAACACGCCCGTCCCGGGCGTCCCAGGCAGGTGTTTCAGGCTGCAGGGCAAGGGCGTCCATCCTTTGGAAAAGACGACCGTCTAAGAGGGTGACGGCAGGGCCCTGCCATCCTCAATTTCTTGGTATCACCAAAATTGTTCCTACAGGACACCTGTTACCTGCAGTGCCCGCCCGTCAACACTCGTCAACGATGGTCACTGGCATGGCCTGACCGTCAACACCAGTCACCTGCAGGGCCCGCCCATCAACGCCAGTTGCCTACAGGGCCGCGCCCGCCATCACCGGTTACCTCTAGGTCCCGCCCATCAATGCTGGTTATCTGTAGGGCCCGCCTGTTAACGCCAGTCATTCAAAGGGCCCACTAGTCAATGCCCATCACCTATAGGGCCCACGCATCTGTCACACATTTCTCTTCCATGATTCGTACAGCTCATCAAAGTTTATGATATCCTGGTGTAACGGGGGCTCCCTGTGGGAAGATGGATCCCAAGGATGCGGCCGTACCGAAGCTTTCT
>QLOI01002771.1:6394-28826 GCA_003313605.1 Tuber umbilicatum | reverse complement strand
GGGGGAGTAGCGGTGTGAAGTGATTTTTATTATTATGATTATTACGATTAAAATTTCGCTTTGCTTCTACATTCTTTGAGAGAGAGAATATTCATCACGACCACTTTGTACCACTGCATGCATGATACGGTGATTGTGTCGAGATATCATATATATGAGGAAAAACCCCCCAAGCGAGAGAGTGGAGAAGATGGGTAAACGGAAGAAGTAAAGATAAGTCCTGGACAGACACGAGGGGAAGAGGCAGAGCAAAAAGCAGGCAGACAGGGCAGAAACATTCATTCCATTGAATATTCCACAAGGCGTCGCCTGCATTTTGCCTACTGTACTGTACTGTATCGCAAACTCCCTGTACTCCCATCTCCCCCGCCTTTTATTTTTTTATTAATTTCTATTGAAAAAATAATCGAAAAAAAGTAGACCCTGATTTGCCCGTCTGTCTGATGGGCACTACTTTGTACGAGGTGGAAAACCGGATGCGCTGTTCCGGACAGGTTACGGCGGCAAGTGCTGTATACCGGTACAAGCACTCGAGTAATGTACGAGTACAGTACTTTGATAGACAGAAGGGGTATCATACAGCACAATTGGAAAAAGGAAAGAAAGAAAAGACACTCATTGTTGCGTTTCATTCAGAGAGGTTCGGTTGGGATCTGAAGAAGGGTTCGCGAAGCAATTTCTTGTGTAAGGTTGGAAGGGCTGGGTAAGGGTAAGGGTAATTGAGCACCACATCTTTTTATCAAAAGCCGGAATAACCCTAGGAAGGGTCTAGTTGACCGTCCTTGCTTTAAAGTGTGGCGATTTGAGGGGGTCTTCCTGCCCTCTGGTTGGCTCGGTTGACCTTAGCTCTAATCCGACTTTTGCGAAAGATTATTATTATGGTAGTCTACGGTATCGTATCGTGCTTGAGCACAGCAAGGTGGGGTAGGGTTGTTGTGTGAGGGAATGGGTCCTCGCTGGTGCTTGCTTGCTCGCTCTGTTCGGGTGGAGGAGGGGCTGGAGGGACTAGAAGGAGGAGGGGAAGGTGTGGTCCAGGTGCTGCTGTTCTTGGTGCTCGTGAGTGATGGGAAGAGGTGACGGATGGAGAGCAGAGTGTAGGGGGGCTGGGAATGGCTTTGATTGCGTTACGCGGTGATGGCCCGATTCATGGCATGGTTGTTTTGGCGGCTACAATGCCGCTAGAATTGCTAGAAGTGGGGATTCCCACCAGCGAGGGACCCCCTAGAAACAAGAGACACCGAGAACCCCCATCGGATCTCTTTTTTTTTTTTTTTTTTTTTTTTACCAGGTCATTTCCTTCCTTCTTTCTTTTTCCCCTTACCCTACTGGTCCCGGTATCATGTCTCTTCACCTTGTTTCTCCCACATACGGCGATGCCCCCCACAAAAAGACAGGGCAAGACAGGTTCTGATAATAATAAAAAGAGAACAATGTCACGGACCCGGGAAACAAAATAGAAAGGGTGATGGGGGGCGGCGGAAGTCGGTTACAAAAAGTAAAAAAAGTGAAAAATAAAGAAGAAAATAAAGCCACTTTTTTGCGAAATTTATCCATCCAGCCTTCCGCCAACGGCGGGTCGGAGGCTATGCCTGTCTCTTTTGGGATGTTGCCCAGCTATCCCTCCCCTAATTCCGAGATCCGGTCTCACTGCCGATATTCTCTCGACCCAGTATGACGCCGTGTGTCATGAGAATGGGAAAAAAAAAAGTGAAGGCACTCCGTGGAATGAAAGTATGAGTATAAATAGAGCACAATAATTGTGGAAACAAAAATGGGGTAAAATTTACAAGGACACAGCAGGTGAGGGGAGGTGGAGGGGATTTAGCTACAAAGTGTGCAGTACAGGCATCGCACGGGGCGCAATTGATGTATGTGCGTTGTTGTGTGGTGACGGTGGTGGTGGTGGTGGATATGCCTCGGGAAGTGTGGAATTGTAACGAAGGCACCTCCGTGCGTTGTGCGGTATCGGCTGGGCATGAGAATACAAGTACCTGTCGTGTGTGTGAGGCCCCGAGAGGGTGATGGATAGATGAATGAAAAGAAAGGGATAAAGAATGAAAGTTCGTCCATGTGTGTGCTACATATCACCTTGACGCCAGGAGGGGAAGTGAAAGTGATAGATGCAATAGGCGTCGAGATTTGAATCTCGACATCTCTGATCTTTGCTTCGTATACGACGGCATCACTTGGATCACTCCATATAATTACCATTCTCGCATTCCACCGTATCCTGTCCCTCTGATACTTACGCGCTCGGTATTATATATACGAATGAGTGCACACAATTGCGGTCACGGACATGCCATCGATTCCCGAGGATTATCCAATCCCTACGTACCATCGACACCCATCGCCGCCGCTTTTTTTTCCCTTTTGATACCATGTACTGTACCGCATCATCATCATTATCGCCATTCATCGTATCATACGAACCAAGGTAAATTAAAGAGAGAGAAAAAAAGAAATCTAGCAGGAGAGGAAAGGTGGAAAAGCTGCGGAGGGGAGATCTGGACGGGACCCTCCGGCTTCCCGGATTTAGGCATCGCACCGCCGGAATAACCTTTGCGAGAGGTGTCGAAAACCTCATCATCTGGAATTCTCCTCCTCCATACTTTACAGTATAATACTCGAGTACGAGTACAGTACCGGTACTCCTTCTATGATATCGGAAGGTTGCTCCTCTAGCTTGCTTTGATCTGGTCTACGCGGTGCGAAGATCACAATCCCACCAAAGAAGTTCAGTTCGCCGAGCATGAGGGAAAAAGAAAAGAAAATGCCCGCCACGTCTACGCCCTAACCTACGCCTCACAGAAATAATTGATCCCGCCAGGGGAAAATAATAATAATAATAAAGACCAAACTGAGGTCAAGCGAGGCTGAAAAGCTGGGATAAGAAATAAAAATACCGAGATAGGGTAATCATTACCTGATCCCCGTCAGAGCAAGTGGAAGAGGATGAAAGAATGGAAAGAAATAAAGAAAAAACGAAAGAATGAAAGGAATGAAGGAAGACAATGAAGATGGATACAAGTACCGTACTGTACTTGGTTGTCTCAATACCGCCGCCGCCTCACTCCCCGAGGCAGACCAAAGTAGGCAGCAGCGATGAGGAGGGTGCAAAGACACATACATACAATGTATTGTTCGTTGAACCCCCTACCGTGCTTATTGACTCCTCCTATGATAACGGTCGGATAAGATAGAGAACTGGAGGGCAAGTCTGCCTGCCTCGTGGCTCGGGTGTGCGTACTCGTATTGGCGATGTCGATTGATGGTTAATGTTTGGCGATATCCATACGGTACCCTTCCTCGCACGGCAATGGTAACAATACTATGCTCGAGTGCGTACCGTACGATCGGAGTTGTTTTTTTCTTTCTTTCCTTTTTTCTCTCCCTTCCTTGTCGTCCCACGCTCTGTGCCCTGTGCTTTTTCCTTCCTTCCTTTCTTTATATCTCTGCTCGAGTACAGTCAAACCCCGCTGTCCCGGATCTCGATAATACGGATACCTCGCTGTCCCGTATGAAACACTGTGAATTCAAAAATTCTTTACTGCAAAACCAGACCCGTTGTCCCGGATTACTCGTTGAACCGGACAGATTCTGCGGATTTTGGCCATCCGGGATAGCGAGGTGCGACTGTACTCGTAGGTGATGTGGTACAGTAACGTAAGGTCTTCCGGGAACCTACCACTGCGATGTCGCAGAAGCCGTGCGACGTGCGTGGCTGAAAGAAAGAGGAAAAAAAAGAAAATAAGAGGAAGAAAAAGGAAGAAAAAAAGAGAAAGGTTGTATCAGGATGTGTACGGGAAATGGTCGTGCATATGAATGAATGTGCCCTGCGTACTCGAGTATGGTTGGTATTATATCGTACTCGTGCAGTGCTTGCTCTCCACGAAGAACCTATGATCATTCACAAACGGTGCGGTGCGGTCCGGCAACTGCACTGCGGTAACGTACGGACGGAGGTGCCCTCTGTCTGTCTGTATGTCTGTCTATGATAATGTGCACATTGGGATACAGTTTGAGCTTGTGCTCAGATCAAAGAGGTGCATATTCCCGTAACATACTTTATTCCTTCCTCTCCCTCTCACTCGTTCTCAATTCCTCTCTCCTTGCGTTCCTTCCATTTTTTTTCCTTTCTTTTTCTCCTTCCCCTTTTCTAGGGTCAGCTTGCAACCGTCCCCGACTCCCTCTCTGTCCGCCGACTATCTATCTGGAGTTTATGTGCGCATTCGAACTGCAACCCGCCGCAAATTGCTGTACGGGTACTAGAACTGTACTATGCTAGCACAGTTAACACTTCCCTCCCGGTATGTTGGCTACTCGTACGATGATACAAGACTGTATGTACTGAAACCCGTATGATAGTACGTATACCGTGCAAATGGTGGCTGGTGGTCACGAGTTGCATCGGTTCAGTGCACGTTGATAGCCCGACCACCGGCATCTCTGTGGTTCGGATCCTCTTCTTTCCTCCTCGTTCTCTCTTCCCCCTCCCTTCATACGGACTATCACTTTTTTCCTAAGAGATCGATCGAAGACTCAGCGTACCGGTATAACCCCTAGCTAGCACTTTCCTTTACGTCTTTCCTTTCCTTCTTTCTCTCCATCCATCCGGCCAATCGACAATCTAGCAGGCTTGTACTGGCTCGCAATTTCTTGGCGGATCCATCTTGGTTATTCCGGCTCCTTCATGTTGCTCCGAAGCAAGATGCCGCCGTCTATTTGGCTTGGTGGTCCCCTGCTCGGAGAATCCCGAGTTACAGGTGTGAGGAAGGCGAGGAAGAGAAGGGGAATAAAAATTGGGTGGGAGAAAAATAAAGATTACCGGTAGTACTGTACAGTAATTACGGTATCGGCCAAAATCCATTTTCGCAACCCCCGATTGTCGAGACACGAAAATCCTACAAGTACTGTACTGTACGGTAACTAGTACAGTACATATCGGGGAGTCCTCGCCCATTCCCTGCATCTGGAGGGCCCCTAATCACTCCCGAAGCACTTTCCGAAACTTGGATCCTAGAATACCGGTAGGACCCTTCCCCTCTCTGGCTTGGCGGATGCCGGTATCCCATCAACTTTAAACATACAACGGTGGTGGCCGTGCTATCGTATGGTTGGTTCTTCTACACCGCGGTTAAAGTCTACATGTTACACCATCAATTCAATTTCCCACAAGTATCGAGAAAGCCGTCACCCGGGGAAAAAAACAAGCAGTCTGGGAAGAAATCCGTCCAAATTTATTACTATGTAACGCAAGGCGACCAAACTGCTTAAAATTGAATCTCCCACAATCCCACAACCCCCCATAAAAATCAAATCGGCTACAAGTGGTAACCTTGTTACTCACCGCAGGCGACCCAGTCCGTGGTTTCAGAAAATTTCGGAAAAAGTAATAGCAATAAGGAAAGACGATAACAAGTAACGGATAATACTGTATGAAAAGCATGAGAAAAGAAAACTATACCATACTGAAGCGTGACCCCTGATTTTATGTGAGCAAAGCAAACCAATCTATGAAACCCCAAGTATTCTGTGTAAGAAATCTAGGCCTATCGGTAATTATTTATGTCGAGTGAAAGCACTAGAACCGGCTACGTCCAAGAGGAGCACTGTTAGAAGAGGTAAAGCCTGCAAATGAGATCGTCGTTAGGAATTTAACTACCTAGGGGTTTCAGCGTAAAAGCTTACCTCCACCTCCGCCGCCACGGCCACCGCGGCCGCGGGATGGTCCATAACGCCCCCCGCCGCCGCCAAAGCCAGATCTGGACATGTCGGCCAATTCTGGCGGAATCTGTTGTTTAGCTTCTCTCAAGACAGTGAGCAGGTCTCTGGCTTGCTTTGCATCGTTGGTGGTGAAAAAGGTAATGGCGGTTCCACGAGCGCTATAAGCGATTAGCTTCCTTCTCAGTAAATAGGCAGAAATGATGTCAGAACTCACCCTCCACGGCCAGTTCTGCCAATGCGGTGAACGTAATCTTCAGAGTTATTTGGGTAACTATAGGGTCGCAGTTAGTAAATTTTCGATCTTGACCGGCAAGGAAACATTTGTACTCACTCAAAGTTAATAACGTGCGTGATGTTACGAACATCTTGCGACATACCAAGTTAGCATCACACCACTAGCGAAAAACATTTGGCCAAAAACTAAAATTTCCTGTGCAAGGCGGCATTATGCGTCTCACTCTCACAGCCTTCAATAACTTCATCATTGCATAAATCCAGGATCCTGTGCTGTTTGAACCTCGGGATGTGCAGCGCAGTAGCGAATAACCAGGCAACATTACCTCACATTACGAAAATGAGGCAATAGAAGGCCAATGGAAAAGGCCTGGAGACTTATATCGCTGCACCCCGAGATAAAGTTCTCATGGGAGAAAACCAACAGACACCGGAATAGAAGCAAGATATGGCAGCAAGTCCGGCGGAGTATCGAGAGAAGAGCATCTGTACGCTAACACACGAAGGGGAACGGGGTTAAAGAAAGGGCGTGCAAATATCATACCAATGCCACGACTGGCCACGTCGGTAGCAACCATTATTGGGCTCTTGCCCGTTTTAAATTCGTTAAGGACCCAATCACGTTCGGTCTGTTGTTTGTCACCGTGGATGGCAAGGCAAGGCCAGCCATCTTGACGAAGGAACTATATGGTGGTTAGAATCATATGAAGGCAATTAGATAGTGGTTTTGAAGAACATACTCTCGTAATGTCGTCAGCGGTACGTTTGGTACCTGTAAAGATCAGACATTTGCTGTTCTTGTCATCCATTACTTTCTCAAGGTGCTTAATGAGTCTATAGAAAGTGTCAGTGAGAGACTAACGGTAAAAACGCAAGAATGATTTGCCTGTCGCGTTTGTCATAATCATTTATGACTTCCACTATCTGCTGAATGTTATGATTGGCAGAGAGCTCCATAGAACCAATGTTGACCTGAATAAAATCGTTTAAGAAGTCGGATGCAAGCTGTCTAACTTCCTTGGGCCAGGTAGCGGACCACATGCAGGTTTGACGATCAGGGCGGATCTGTCCCAAAATCTTTCTGATTTGGGGCTAAAATTGAGTCAGTATTTTCACCCTTTAAATCTTTACATCAATCATTGTATATCTCACCTCGAAACCCATATCAAGCATGCGATCGGCCTCGTCAAGAACAAGGTAGGTAACACGACGAAGGTTAGTTTTGTTAGTCTCCAACATGTCGATCAAACGACCAGGGGTTGCGATCAACACCTCAACGCCACGGGACAAATCTCTAACTTGAGGCCCTTTAGGAACCCCTCCATAGACACACGTGTTACGTATTCTAGAGGACTTCCCAAACTTAGCCACCTCTTGTTGAATCTGAACAGCCAATTCGCGAGTTGGCGCCAAGACAAGAACGATAGGGCCGTCTCCTGGTGCGAGGAGTGGTTGAGCATTGATATGAACGATAGCAGGCAGGCAGTAGGTTAACGTCTTTCCGGAGCCTGTTTCGGCAATGCCAACTACATCGCGCCCAGAAAGTGCCATCGGCCAACCTTGAGACTGAATAGCCGTTGGTGCTGCAAATCCCTGAGCCTTAACTTCGTTCATAACATAGCCTATCGAGTCAGATATATTAGTATTTTTCCTGGTGAACGCGTGCCAGAGGAATGGATAGGAAAGGGTAAAACTTACTAGGGAATCCAGCTTCGTCAAAATCGACAACGGGCTTAGGAACATCGCGACCCTGTACACGCATTTGTTTCTCAAGGCGGAACGCCTCGATTTCTGCAGGTGTGCGACTTGCAACAGTTGGTGCTTCCTTATCTGTGAAATTAAGTGAGTGGAACATTCTCGTACTGAGGAGATCAAAAACTTACAGAAAGACTTCTCAAATTTGGGAAGGGAGTTCATATCTGTCTGGAGTTAGCCTTCACAGGTCTTCCGATATCGAGATTCGATGAGATATTACCCCACGACTGAGCTTTAAGACCTGCACCGAGGTTACTCATGCGATCACCACCGGCACCACCACCCCCATAACTACCACCACCATAAGAGTTACCACCTCCGTAGCCACCGGTACCACCGCGAGGTCCGCTATGATAAGGTTAGTGATAGTGTTTGAAAAAAATACACGTATCCGAGATGTTTATCCGCCTCTAAACAGTGGCAAACATGTCTTTGACGAGGGATATAGACGAACCCGTTTGAATATCCATTAGATCCACCGCCATATCCACCACCACCTCCACCGCCGTAGCCACCACCACCATAACTGTTTCCGCTACCACGGTATGCGTCGTAGGCCATGACCAAATTTTTCAAAGCAAAACTATGAGAAAGCGGGGGCGTGATTTAGGAAGAAAAGAAGGTCTAAGAGAGCGAGAGGCACTTTATTCAGCTGTCAAGATGCAGATCTTGAGAAGTTGATAAGGGAAGTAAAGGGTTTAAGAGAAGGTTACTGTTGAGAGAAAGGGGTGGTAAGGGAGGTTGAGGAAAGGATGAGAGGAGGTCAGTGTGAGGTTGGGTTTGTAGCCGAAATTTTCTTGTTGCCAAGAGAATAGAAGGCGGCAAGCCCTAGCGTCTTAGCAAATGTATGACTAAGTGAACATGCTGATCCTGGTTCGCTTGTTGGCAAAAGGAGAAGAAAGGAAGTGAGCCTCAAGGGTGGAAGTTTGATGAGTTCCTCCCAATTAACTTGCCAAACGATGTTTACTAGGGGCACATGTGCTGTCTCAGTGAGCTCGAGATGCGGCCATAGTGCATCACAATTTTGCGAACCATTCCCTGAGGCTCTTGACTCTAGTCTAGGAGCCATCACTCAAGTGCTCTATGGCAGGAGACTCCTCGCGGATATGAGGGGGTGGTGGAATTTCCCGTGAACTGCCGGGGCAGGTATTCTGCTAGAAGTGAGAGAGGGGAAGTATAAGGTTCTTGTTGCTGTAGAGTAACTCGCGTTCTAAAATTGGATTCATCGTGGCTCTGAGCTCCAAAATACGGTAATCTACGGTGGTTGACTGCCTCTACCTATTTTGACTTAGGGAACTTTGTGGTTGTACTTTCTGAGCCATAAATTTCTGCGGCTACAAGAGGAGCGGTGGCTGTATTTATACTTTGGTGCAATAGTATTTAATGCTCTTGCTTTTCTATGTTATGGTTTTTCCTCTCTCCTCGAAACGCCTTCGAGTGATACTCGATGACCACCGGGTGTGTTCCTCGAGTGATGTGGAGGTCATTGAGCAGGTTCTGGGTTCCGGTTGGTGTTGGCAACGATACAAACTCGAGAAAATCGTGGACTTATGTCTTTCATCGCTCTCTCTGGAAACGAGTTAAGTTTGGTGGGGGTGAGTTCGAGGCTTTGATGGTTTTATGGGAAAGAGAAAAGCTTCGGTTTACGGGGTAGGGTTGGGGATGGAGTTACTATTTTACTACTGGAGGGTCTGTTGAGGGTTTGTCGGAACGTAGGCAAGGGTCAAGCTAAAATTTCATTTTTAATCCAATTGAAAATTTGGGCTAGTATCGGCATATGTAACCTTTCTACTAAGAAGCTCGAGCAGTAGGGGATGATCTCGGCGTGGAATTATTTTGATAGTTCAAGGCTTCTCCTTGGGAGATTAATGATCAACCGCTCGTATGATAACAGCAATAGCGACTGTATAGGCAAATACACTCTAACAATGCGATAACACAACGGAAGTGAAGAGCGGGGATTGCACAGACGGTTTTTGGTTCTCCCGGCACGGGGGGGGGTCTTCTAGGGACCGTGCGAAAACTCTTGGACTATGAACTGTCGTTTGGCACTCCGGCTTAGCCAAATAACATGGCTGGCGTTGCTGGCCCGTGCTGTGTAAGGAATAGGTGACTAGGTAACCTAAAGTCTTTGATAGTAGTGTGACGGATAGCAGTGCTCGGATATAGATGTTAAAATCGAGTAAGAAAAGGAACTTGAAGGGCAATAGCTAGAATCTTGGAGATTTTCAAGTGACAGATAAGAAATTTGAGGAAAAAGGGAAATAGTAGTGAGTTGAAGACTAGGGTAGTTGCATTTGAGTAACGTATTTGACCTAGTTAGGAGACATGTGTAATAGTTCCTACCATCTAATACTAACATAACAGGTAACAATTCTTCCTAACTTTGCTAGAGTTAGGCATATACCTAACTGTGGGCTAGTTAGCTAGCCTTGTGACATATTTCTTGACGTCAAGTGTTCAACTGAAACTCTCAATAACAGTGGAATAATTAATACATGAACATAATTTATAATGTTAAATATTATGCTAGATTAATATAAGATATCTTCGTGTAATGTAGGATGAATTCTAATAAACAAAGATAAGCTTGTATCACAAAGAAGTGATTTGTACAGGAGTTGGGTAGTATATCTTTAAGCAATTTATCTCAATGGATAGAGTACAGGATGTTCTTTAAGATTGTGTAACGACCCTGCTGGATCTTACAGTAGACTTAGTCTTATCCCATGCCGGAGCCCAGAAGGATTACGGTTAGGCTAGTCAAGTAACTCTATCAAAAGGGTTATCATGTGGACTAAGCAAATGGTAATGCTTAGACTGCGAACGAGAAAAGGTATTCCGGGTAGGTAGGGAAAGTCTACGCTGCGAGTTCGGAAGGTCTCCGAGAGTTCCGGCGAGTTACCCTACCTAAGGCAGGTAGTTACCCTACCTTAGGGAGTATAGTTACCCTACCTTGGCAAAGAGGTTACCCTACTTTTGGATAGGAGTTACCCTACCTTGAGAGTAAAAGATGACGCAAAGTTTCGGGAAAGGTCACAGGATTGGTTGTTACGCAAGATTATATAGGAGGTTCGAATCTGGGCTCAATCGGGTAATCCGTTGTTGGACTACGAACTGAAGAAAATCTTGCCGTTGGCGAACATTGAGAAATCTGAGTCCAACACCCCCCTCTGGCCCCGATGTACAGACAATGCGTCATGGGCCAACTGTAGGGAAGTTGCTGGTTTACTAGAAAAAGCCTATGATTGAAGACGGCGGTGTAATACCGTATACGTTGTCGCAGTTCTTCCGACCGGAAGCTGTTCGCAGGATATATGAGGGGGCATGGGGCGATCGAATGGTTACACGAGAAGTGATTCTCGAGTGCATACACCACTGATCCTGATAAGCCTACAGTGGTAGGTATGTAAGGTATACTGGAAGCCCGGCAGGCCTCCAGTTAAGCGGTAGACCTTCGACTCCCGTATGTCTCTGAAAGACTGTAAGATGTCAGGAGGTTGTTAGCAAGCTCTAGATCGTAGTAGTCTTATATTGATTGAGGTGTTTATCGTCAGTGGCTACGGGTAGCGCCTGTATAAGCCAATGGCTTAAGTGTCTCATCACGGGAGTCTGTAGATCAAGCTATCGTGTTGAAGACAGTAGAAGACTATAACGTGGGCTCCCGGTGGGAAGATGGATCCCAAGGATGCGGCCGTACCGAAGCTTTCTTCATACGCAAAGTGAAGAACAAATATGTAAGAGAGAAAACCTTAACGGTGAAACTTAATATCGTTAAGCCGCAGCTTTACTCAATAAGTTCTCGAGAGGATAGTTGATCGTCTTAGGAGAAGAGGTCTCGCATATACTTAGGTAGAATTATATTGCCAGATCCTCTCCATCACTCCTAAGCTCACCACCATCGTGAGCATGCCCATCTCCTCTGGGCCTCGGGCTAACATTCTGCCGAATGTCAGCCGGCTCTGCTAGTTCATTATCTGATATGAAGTGTTTATGCAGTATCCTGATACACGTAATGAACTGCAGGAGAAAACTCTTCAGATCGCTGTCCTGTTAGTGGTGAACTAACAGGTTACGGATAAGCTAGTCTAATATCGAACTCACTGTCCCATTCGTATTCGTCTATGCAAGTCTCGTAGACAACTATTCAATGGTGCCATTACGTTTGACAAGTCTATCGTCTTCTACTGTCTTCGACACGATAGCTTGGTCTACGGACTCCCGGGATGAGACACTTAAGCCATTAGCTTATACAGGCGCTACCCGTAGCCACTGACGATAAACACCTCAATCAAGATAAGACTACTACGATCTAGAGCTTGCTAACAACCTCCCAACATCTTACAGTCTTTTGGAGATATACCGGAGTCGAAGGTCTACCACTTAACCGGAGGCCTCTAGGGCTTCCGGTATACCTTACATACCTACTACCGTAGGCTTATAAGGATCAGGGGTGTATGCACTCGAGAATCACTTCTTGTGTAACCATTCGATCGCCCCATGCCCCCTCATATATCCTGCGAACAGCTTCCAGTCGGAAGGACGGCAACAACCTATACGGTATTACACCGCCGTCGTCAATCATAGGCTTTTACTAGTAAACCAGCTACTTCCCTACAGTTGGCCCATGACGCATTGTCTGTACATCGGGGCCAGAGGGGGGTGTTGGACTCAGATTTCTCAATGTTCGCCCAAGGCAAGATTTTCTTCAGTTCGTAGCCCAACAACCGATTACCGGATTGAGCCCAGATTCGAACCTCCTATATAATCTTGCGTAACAAACAATCCTATGACCTTTCCCGAAACTTTGCGTAACCTTTTACGCTCAAGGTAGGGTAACTCCTACCCAAAAGTAGGGTAACCTCTTTGCCAACGTCGGGTAACTATACTCCCTAAGGTAGGGTAACTACCTGACTTAGGTAGGGTAACTCGCCGGAACTCTTGGAGACCTTCCGAACTCGCAGTGTAGACTTTTCCTACCTACCCTGTATAACTTTTCTCGTTCGCAGTCAAAGCATTTCCATTTGTTTAGTTCACATGGTAACCCTTTTGATAGAGTTACTTGACTAGCCTAACCGTAACCCTTCCGGGCTCCGGCATGGGATAAGACTAAGTCTACTATAAGATCCAGCAGGGTCGTTACACATCTTTACTGTTTTCTCTTGAAGTCTACCCTCCAGACCGCTCCTCCTACCCCATCTCAACATCTCTGGATGTTGTTTTACCTCTCTTCCCCGCTTTTGTTTAGCACCTCGCTTAACATTTGCATGGTCGGGTATACCCATACTTGTTTCTTCAGACGGCTGGGAATACATTTTGGGGTAAGCGAAAACCTGGGAATCCCCTCAGGGGTTTTTCCAATAGGCCACGGTCGATTTCGCCACTTCCCTTCCCTTCACACATCCTGGTGGTGGTATCCCTCCCACTTAGTGACGCTTTCTCTCAGAGAATAAAGGGACTACACGAGAGAAGCGGTGATAATCCTGGATGTGTGAGGGTGCTTGGGAACTGCCTAGCAGGACACGAACATGTTTCCGATAGTTGGATCAAGCCCGGGCCTACCCCTCCTCTCCTCTCCCCCATGGGATCGGCTGGCACCCTACTGCCCCCCCTTCTCCTCCACCTTGGTTCCGTCACTTCTATAGGGTTCCTTCCTCCCTTCGCCCGCCCGCCTGCCCTTGGGATCCTCTGGCTGGTACCCTACTTTCTTCCTCCTCCATCTGGCTAGCACCCTAAACCACTGCTACTGGCTGGCACCCTACTGCCCCCTTGCATACCCTGCTGGCATCATACTGCCGCTCAACTTGTTGACAAGAGGGCTGGGGTCCCTGATTCGACCTGCCACACACCTCTGCCACCTGCATCGGTCTACTACTCTCTTGCCTTCCACTGGCACCTCCTTTTCAGTACATCCAGGGCCCTTAGTTCTGGCTAGTTCTGGTTCAAGGGCCTGGACGCAGCTAGGGTTGGATCTGGGGGGTTGTTTTTCACTTGTAGGGTTTTAGGGGTTCACTGTCGGGTTGTTTCTTTTGGATTTCAGAGCGTTCTTGTGGCGGTTTATTGGTTTGTGACTGGAGAGAGGTGGATTTCGGGGGTTAGTTTTTATACCCCTTGAGGGTTTTCTGACCGCTCGGGAGGGCCTGGCATAGGTGGGGGTTTTTAAGGTTTCATAGCGCGCAGTGCAAATTACTTCTTTGTACTGCTTAAATCAAATGAAAAACTGAGTAAAAGTAAACGCAGCTAGGTTATCCATGCTCCGTCTCCATTACAACCACAGCGATTAAAAAAACCAGACCAAGTTTTCTGCCAAGACCAGCTCTCATTGGCCAGAAGGCTTTTCTCACAGCCTCGCTCTTTACCCTGCTTTGGTAAAACTTTTTCTTCTCACTTGGCTCTCAGTGTCTGTTCTGCCCACTTTCTCAGGCCTGCCTGTCCCTCCCGTCCCCCCTCGCCCAGGCCCTTAACGCACCGCCTCCTCTCGCAACAGCCTGAGGTCCAACCCCATCGGCTCTCGGGCCCCTACTCCGTTCCTCGCCCCCCCTCATGAAGACCAGTCCATCTGCCGCTCTACTGCTGAGGCTGCGGAGTCCCTCCTCCTTGACCCTGCAACTATTCCTACTCTGTTCACTCCGCCCTCCTCCTCCGATGATCTTTTTGACGGTGAATGACGCATTCCTTCTGTTCTTGCCGCCTTGGTCGCCAAAGTTCACCTCCTCACGTCGGAGATGACCCTCCTGAAATCCAATGCTCCTCCTCCTCCCATTCCCGCTGCCTCCCAGGCAGATCCTCTGATCACTGCTGCTCTTCGGGATCTGTCCTCCAAAGTCAGCTCCCTTGCTGCACGGCCCCCTCCCGTCCCCCGCACCCCCAGTGGCTCAGTCTCCCCTCCTCCCCTTCCCCCCAAGAAGAAACCCGTCCTTATCCTTTCTCGCCAAGGCAACCACAAAGTCCCTTCAGCCGACTTCTCTATCCTTGTCTCAGGCCAGTGGTACGGCTCACCAGAAACCTACACCAGAGACAATAAAGATTCTCATGAGGCTGATAATGTCTTCGCCTCAGTCAACCCCAGCGGTGGGGAAGCCTCGAAATTCCCCAAAAAGGAACGGTTCCCCACTCCTATCAGTCAGTACTTTGTTCCAGGCCCTCCTCCGGGTTACACTATTGCTCCCTCCTCCCTCCCGCCCAAGTCCAATGGCTGGGCCCAGGTTGGGAGTTCGTTTAAGAAGGCGGGCAAGCGCGCCACTGCTACTCAAGTTGCTTTTGCATCGGCCTCCAGGGACAGCGAGATGGACAAGCCCCCCCCCCCGCTTCCTACTGCCCAACGTCGGTCCTACTCCCCCCGCCTCAATCCAGCTTCTTTTATCTACCCCCTGAACATGTCCGCTGCCCTTCCTGACATCGTCGCCTCGGTAATATGGTGTGCTG
Organism: Tuber umbilicatum; assembly: GCA_003313605.1. NCBI lineage: Eukaryota > Fungi > Ascomycota > Pezizomycetes > Pezizales > Tuberaceae > Tuber > Tuber umbilicatum. Next base: position 13,685 of record QLOI01002771.1, on the reverse strand, counting down.
GCTGCATCCTCCAGGTCGCCTTCTCCGCCTTCGTTAATGTTAATGGAGCGGTGACCCTAACTGCCAATCCCAGGACCCCATCCTCAGCCTACACCCCCTTCTTCTCCGCTCTTTTGAAAAAGCTCAACCAGTCCTTCCCGGTAGGAGAGAACCCATTCCAGGAATGCCGCACCGCCCCTTTCTTCACTGATGTTCTCATTCACAACCTCCCCCTCTCCATGCTTCCATCTGACCCTGCAGAGCTGTTTTCTAAACTGCATGACTCCCTTCTCAACTCCATCGACCTCTCTATCCTTTCGGCCCGCTTCCTCTAACGGGACCGGGCCCTCCTTGAATCCAAAACCACCACCTCCGATGTTGTCTCTGTCCTCCCTCAGGATCTTCACCTTCTTGGGCACGACCTCCACTGTGATGGGTCCAAGATCCGCCTATTCAATCGCATGAGGAATGTCCACCTTGCTCACGCCACCTCCCGCGATACCCAATGCCGCAAATGCTCTCGTTTCGGCCACTCAAGACCCCTCTGCAAGGAAGACCTCCACATATGCCCCATCTGTGCAGAGCCCTAATCCAGGGCCGAGCACAAGTGCGCAAATGATATGTGCCCAAAGCAGGGCAAACTCAACGTGGTCCCCGACTGCTGCACCGTAACTCCCTCACTCTGCATTAATTGCAACAACGAACACCCAGTAACGTCTTCTACCTGTCCGACAAGGGTTGCCCTGAATGAGGCCGCCTGGCTCCCCAGGGACCAGGTCATCCCTGACGCCCCCTAGCGGAGGCCCGCCTTGGTCGACCCCGTCACTCCCTAACAGATGCCCTCCTCCTCGTCACAAGCCACTATGACCACGGCCCAGCAAGTTGCTGCCGACGGCCTTTTCATGGCTCGGCACTTAAGCCAGCTCACGACTTGCCCTCTTCCTTCCACCTCTAGTTTGCATCCCTCCCTGGCCGCCCTCATGCCCGCAAGACAGCTTTTCCCTCCCGGTGCCCCAACTACCAATTGGGCGGAGGATTCTACCCGTGACAACGATATGGAACTGTAAATGAGAGCACAACCTGCGCCCTCATTTTCAAATGCTTCTCCACATTCCCACTCCCCCCCTGGTGCTGCGGTCCTTGAACTTTCCTTCGTTCAACACAACTGTCTTGGTAGCAGTTATGTTTTTCATACTTTATTTTCATTTTTTACCTCTGCGCAGAATTCCCCTCTTGTTGTTGCCTTGCAAGATGTTCCTTTGTGTAAGGGCCGCCCGCTGAGTGCAAGCTCTTATAAATGTTTTTTTCCTCCTACTTCTTCAGAGTACAAGACAGGTGTGGCTGTCTATTTATCATAGCAACTTTTATCTATTGTTTCTGTTCTTCCATTGTTTTTTGGGCGGGGGGACTACATGAGTGTCAATTTTCGCTCCCCTCAGGGAGTGTTTGGTTTTCCCCATATGTTCTTTCGGCTGTATAATTCCTACTCTGCCCCCACCCGCATTGGGGCACCCCGCACTTTATATCCTGATTTTCCTTTTCCCCAACATCAGTTTCCTAGGCTTTCGCTTCGAGACTTCAACCTTCACCACCACCTCCCTGGCCCCCTACGGGCCATCACTTACTTAGAGCTTTTGTAACGACCCTGCTGGATCTTACAGTAGACTTAGTCTTATCCTATGCCGGAGGCCGAAAGGGTTACGGTTAGGCTAGTCAAGTAACGCTATCAAAGGGTTACCATGTGGACTAAGCAAATGGTAATGCTTGAACTGCGAACGAGAAAAGGTGTATTGGGTAGGTAGGGAAAGTCTACGCGGTGAGTTTGGAAGGTCTCCGAGAGTTCTGGCGAGTTACCCTACCTTAGGGAGTATAGTTACCCTACCTTGGCAAAGAGGTTACCCTACTTTTGGATAGGAGCTACCCTACCTTGAGCATAAAAGGTTACGTAAAGTTTCGGAAAAAGTCATAGTATTGTTTGTTATGCAAGATTATATAGGAGGTACGAATCGGGGCTCAATCGGGTAATCCGTTGTTGGGCTACGAACCGAAGAAAATCTTGCCTTTGGTGAACCTTGAGAAATGTGAGTCCAACACCCCCCTCAGGCCCCGATGTACAGACACTGCGTCATGGGCTAACTGAAGGGAAGTTGCTGGTTTACTAGTAAAAGCCGACGATTGAAGACGGCGGTGTAATACCGTATAGGTTGTTGCCGTCCTTCCGACCGGAAGCTGTTCACAGGATATATGAGGGAGCATGGGGCGATCGAATCGTTACATGAGAAATCATTCTTGAGTGTATACACCACTGATCCTTATAAGCCTACGGTGGTAGGTATGTAAGGTATACCGGAAGCCCGGGATGCCTCCAGTTAAGTGGTAGACCTTCGACTCCAGTGTAACCGGTATGGGTACTTGGTTATACTTTAGTTTGTTTTACTTGTTGTTTTAAGTATCGTTTGATACTTAGTTTGTTTTACTTGTTGTTTTAAGTATTGTTTGATACTTAGTTTGTTTTACTTGTTGTTTTAAGTATCGTTTGATACTTAGGTTGTTTTACTTGTTGTTTTAAGTATCGTTTGATACTTAGTTTGTTTTATTTGTGTTTCAAGTATCGTTTGATACATAACTGAGTTGGTGTTTAACGAGCGGGAGACATGTATTTAAACACTGAGCAAGTCTGGCTTTGGAAGGGCAGACTTCGACAGATAGTATTCGGAATATACTCGGTTGAACAGTTAAAAAAATGTAACCTGTCTGGGCCGGGGCTCAGTCAGGTGTTCGATAGGGTTCTCGGTAGGCGGCCAAGGTACAAAGGAGTAGCTATGAGGAGCGCCTAACGGAGACTTCGACAGATAGTATTCGGAATATACTCGGTTGAACAGTTACTTCTTTATTGCGATCTTAAAGACCTAATCTAGTTTACAACTACCTCGAAGCCTCCGTTAGGCGCTCCTCATAGCTACTCCTTTGTACCTTGGCCGCCTACCGCGAACCCTATCGAACACCTGACTGAGCCCCTGCCCAGACAGGTTACATTAGTAAAACAAACTAAGTATCAAACGATACTTAAAACAACAAGTAAAACAAACTAAAGTATAATCAAGTACCCGTACCGGTTACATCCAGTATGTCTCTAAAAGGCTGTAAGATATCTAGAGGTTGTTAGCGAGCTCTAGATCGTAGTAGTCTTATCTTGACTGAGGTACTTATTGTCAGTGGCTATGGGTAGCGCCCGTGTAAGCCAATAACTTAAGTGTCTCATCCCGGGAGTCCGTAGACCAAAGCTATCTTGTCGAAGACAGTAGAAGACGATAGACTTGTCAAACGTAATGGCACCATTGAATGGTTGTCTACGAGACTTGCATAGAGGAATACGAATGCGACAGCTAGTTCGATATTAGACTAGCTTATCAGTAACCTGTTAGTTCGCCACTAACAGGACAACGATATGAAGAGTTTTCTCCTGCAGTTGATTGCATGTATCAAGATACTGCATGAATACTTCACATCGGATAATGAACTAGCAGAGCCGGCTGACATTCGGTAGAATGTTAGCCCGAGGCCCAGAGGAGATGGGCATGCTCGTGATGGTGGTGAGCTTAGGAGTGATGGAGAGGAGCTGGCAATATAATTCTACTTAAGTATATGCAAGACCTCTTCTCCTAAGACGATCAACTATCCTCTCTATAACGTATTGAATAAAGCTGCGGCTTAACGATATTAAGTTTCACCATTAAGGGTTTCCCTCTTACCTATTTATTCTTCACTTGGCGTACGAAGGAAGCTTCGGTACGGCCCCATCCTTGGGATCCATCTTCCCACAGGGAGCCCCCGTTACAGCATTCGATTTCTGAACCCTAGTTTTCTGAGGCCTCCGCCAATGCATTCTCCCTCCTCAATAACCCAGGCGTATACACCAGGTTTCCCTGTGATAACCTATCAAGGCCCTCCGTTCTGGATCTAGCCATTTCCAACCACAGCCTCCTCCCTTACTTTCACTCTGGGAACACCTCCCTTCTCTCCACAGGTTCCGACCACATCGCTGTTTCCGTCTCCTTTGGGCAACACTCCAGGTCTGTCCCCCCCCCTAGACCTAACTGGACAGCCAGCCATTGGGCCTCTGTTGCCCCAATCCTCCAGTCCAGGGCCATCCCTCCGGCACTCACCTTCCCCCCCATGACCTTGCTCGCCTCGTGGTTCGACTCGAGCCTGGCCACCATTACCACCGCGGTACCTTCGGCAGCTCCAACAAAGCCCCCTTCCTCCTACTTGAAACCCTGGTGGTCTCCCAACCTCACAAGCCTTTGACGTATTCACTACCACGCCTCATGCAGCTTCCATAATGGCTCTGCCACTGGCTGGGAGCTGACCCAGGCTCGCAACTCATACTTCAAAGCGATCAAGAAAGCCAAGGCCACTCACTGGGACCAGTTCCTGTCGTCTGTAGACTTGCGTTCAATCTGGAATGCCGAGAGATTAGGGTACGGTCGGGCTCCTGAGCGCTTCCCCTCGCTCCCCAACGCCTCCACCCCTCTTGAGATTAACTCGGCTCTCATTACACACTTTTCCCCCCTCCCCCCACCTCCCCCTCCTTCTTCCGTCCTCCTTCCTCCTGTGCTTGACGCCCCCCCTGTTACTCAAGACAAAGTTTCTCTTATGCTTCGCGGCTTCTCCTCCTAGTCCGCCCCAGGCCCCGACACAATCCCTTATGAGGTCTGCAAGAATATCCATTGGGCCAACAAGGATCTCCTCCCATCGCTCTTCACCCCCCTCCTCTTAGCTGGCTTTCACCCTTCTTCCTTAAAGAAAGCAAATGGCATCGTCCTCGACAAGCCCAGCAAGGCTGACTACTCCACCCCAGCTTCATTCCGCATTATTGTCCTCCTGGAATCGGTCTCGAAGATTCGGGAAAGAATCATGGCGTATCGCCTCGCTGCCTTCTTCCGCTCTACCCTACTCCTCAACCTCCACCAATGTGATTCTCTGACTGGGCTCAGCTGCTTTGACGCAGTGGCCACCCTCCAGCATAAAGTCCACCTTCTCCAGACCACTGGCCTTATGGTCTCCTCCCTCTTTCTCGACATAAAGGGTGGGTTCGACAACTTCAACTCCAACCAACTCTGCACTATGCTTCGCCGCTTCTCCACTCCTAAGTATATGGTCTCCAGGATCTCGTTGTTTCTCACCTCACGGCAATGCCGCCTCGTCTTTCAAGGCGCTCCTAGAATCTTTTCGCCTGTGTTGGTGGGGACCCCTCAGGGCTCCCCCATTTCTCCACCTTTGTTTGTCATTTATGTTTCCCTCCTTCACATCTCCATCCCCCATGGTGTTGTAATTTCCTACATCGACGATTTCTCCATCACCGCGGGCTCCTCCTCCTACCGCTCTCACGTCAGGCTCTAACAACAAGCCTTCCTTTCCTTCAGTGACCGCACAGCTCCTCTGGGGGTCTCCTTCTCCGTTCCCAAGACTGAGCTTGTCCATTGGCGCACATCTAGGGATCGCAACCCTGTCTGTCATGCTCCCATTTCAATCGATTCCCTACTTTTTAGTCCAACTGCGGAGCTTCGTTGGTTCGGCTACTGGCTCTTCCCCTCCTTGGAAACCTCCTCACACTTCCACCACCGCCTGGCCCTGGCCTGGGCTTCCTTCGCACTCGTCAAGTGGCTCAGCCCCGCCGGGAAAGGCCTTTCCCCCTGGTGTTGTCGGAAACTCGCTGTGGGGCTTCTTTTCTTAGTCCTCACCTATGGCACTAACCTACTTATTCCTAACGCCAGCATCCTTCGCAAACTTGACTTCCTCTGACACGAGTTCCTTCGAAAGATCACCAACTGTTTCAGGGCCACCGCTCCCGCCATCCTTTACCTTGAGGCCTCCCTCCCCCCTATCTTCCTGGCCTTGCAGCACAAGAGAAAGATGGCTGCCCTCCAGCTCCTTTGCTCTCTAGCTCATGTCAATGCCGCGACTGCCTGCCTTGATCCACGTGTCACCACCTGGGGCCCCTGGCGTGCCCCCTTACACCGTCACCTCCTGGCCCCCCTGCGCGGGTCCTATCGCCCCAGCCTCTGGTCCACCGCCATCTCTACTACACGCCGTCACCTCCCCCTGGACGCCATCGTCTTCTCTGTCAAAGACCTCCTGCTCAACAGGCTCCCACTGGCCTCCCCTCAGCTAGTACTCCCCCGCCCATACGATCCGGAGAGAGCCCCACCTTATGGCTCTCTTAAATCCAAGGTTGTCGCCTCCACGCTCGCTTCCTGGGCTGCCCTGCCGCCCCCCCCTCCTACAAGTTCCCTCCTTCCTTTACTCCCCACGCCTCCATGGGTTTACCCAAGTTCTCTGCGGGCCGCCTTCATCAGATGAGGGCTGGCAAAAGCTACCTCACTCCGCACACCTCCGGGTCCAATCGTGATGCCTCGACCCTCTGTCTCTTCTGCGAGGAGACAGACAAGACCTTCAATCACGCCATCCTCCACTGCCCACCTAAGGCCCAGGAAAGAGCTTCCCACCTTCAGGGTATCTCCAACCTGGCCCCAGACGCTCCCGTTTGGTCATTGGCACCCCTCATGATCAATTTGGCCTGCTTCCTTCCTTTCACGGCCACAGGATTTCCGCCCTGCATGCCTCCCTTATCTGCAATCTCCCCACCCACGTCCCCTCTACCTGGCTCGCCAGTGCTCTTGTCCTTCTCCCCGCTCTCCCCCATGTGAGTCCTTAGGGTGTTGTTTTTTCCTGCTCGCCATTAATTCTAGAGGTTATTTTCCCAACTTGGTTACTGTTATTGTTTTTGGATGCCCATGGCGTCGGCTGTGGGTGGTGATTATAATGATGGATTTCTTGACTTATGATTTTCTTTGGCCTGGGCTGTTGTTTTAGACTAAGGTTGCTTTACTTTTTACGTTAGTCATCGTTGGCGATGCTAGGGATTATGTTTTCCTGCTTTGGAGGATTGGTTGCGTTATGTGGATTTTTTTATTTCATTTGTTACTGTGTTGGAATTAAGGCTTTTTATGTGCCATAGCGCGAGCTGCATGTACATTTTTGGGCCAGAATCAATAAACACATGATGGAAAAAAAAAAAGAAAAAAAGAAAAAAGCAGCTAGGTTATTCATGCTCTGTCTCCATTACAACCACAGCGATTAAAAAAATCAGACTAAGTTTTCTCCCCAGACCAGTACTCATTGGCTGGAAGGCTTCTCTCACAGCCTCGCTCTTTACCGGGTTTGGGTAAATCTTTTCTTCTCCCTCTACTCACAGTGTTTGCCCTGCCCGCTATGTCAGGCCTTTTTTTTTTTTTTTTTTTTTTTTTTT
>QLOI01002769.1:2408-20406 GCA_003313605.1 Tuber umbilicatum | reverse complement strand
GTATTGAAGTGCACATGCAGTGGAGTAGGTGTGAGATTTTGTGAATCAATAGGTTCTACCCCTGGGTCTACTCGAGTAACAGACAAGGATAGGGTGAACCAACAGACCAGGGCCCTCACGCAAGCTCTCCAACCTTGAGGGTTTACGCCTTTCCCTCTCTCCAGCCCTCCTCTGATAGCTCTGTAATTGGCCAATGGCGATGATACATTAATCAATCCGTTAACCCTGTGTGATATTAAGAGAAGAAGCTCTCGGGTATGTACGGGACAGCACTTTCCCCTTTTGTCAACTGACTAACATCAAAATCCCTCCGCATGCTAATGGGCGATTCAGCATTTTTGTCATAGGTTAAGTTACAACCGAGGAGGAAGAAACAAAAAGATATAATTTATCATACTAGGGGAATATTGGACACTGGGAACTCACCCCCTTCCCTCCATCGACTTCTACAAGTACCAATATCGTGTCGTATTATAGGTGGCCAGCCCTTGCTGCGCATGAATTTTGTGTTCGGAATGCGAAACGATGTCAGATCTAGCGGACTGGTAGAGTGTGAGTACCGTACCGTACTCGAGTACAGCACAGCACAGTACTCGTACCTTTCAGAGTTATTCTTTGTGAGCTTACCAATCTGGGAAAATCTTGAAACCATCATCTAGTGATAACTGTCTGAACGCCGCCCCACACCCCATCTCATCGCCTTCAAGACGATCCCACTCCAAAACACTTGTTACATCTAGGGTGGTACTGCCATAGGTCCCTATAGGGTGGCTCGGCATCGTATCCTATCTATCTTCCCCTCGGAGATGAGCACCGGCCAATAAACCAGGCATCTTTCGCCTGTAATTGTACTTGTACTAGTATGAGCATATCAAGCCTTTCCTATGCGGGCCCTGCGAGGTTGATCATAAATTTATGCGTTCCAATACCCGGGAATACAATCCGATAAGTTCCTTAACCTTCCTCACACAGCAAACCCCCCTTTGTGCTATGATGGAAACATTGAGTCTTCTGGGCCGCTGAAGCCATATCCGTCTCATGAACGGTTTGATATTCATTTGTGGGGAAGAAAAAACAAAAGTGAGCTCCACCCGCGGTTACAATTTCCAACCATTCGCGTATCTATCGTAAACGCTCGATCTCTTCCCACCCAACAGGATTGTTGGGTGATGGATGCATTGTACGGCATCCGACCTGGAACTGGTCAGTGGGTGATGCTTAAAGGTGCATTAAAGCGGGAAGTTTGCGGCTGTTTGTTATGCAGGTTCCCGGGTTTAAAAACGGACCCTCATCCAGATACTCGAGTACTCGAGTATTCGAGTACGGTTTGTCGCGTGTTGTGGTGGGCTATTTTCTTTTTTTCTTCTCTTTTTACTTTTTCTTTTCTAACTTGGCCAGCGGTTAAGTTACGAGCTTTGTGGGAGAAAAAACAAAGTGCATATCGGTATTGGAGGAGTTCTTCATGGGCTTTGTTTTGAATCTCACGGATATCATATCGTGCTGTACTCTACACGAAGCTAATAGTGCAGCACATGTTAGTAAGGCTGTATCAATAAACTGGCACGAGTACCAGTACCTGTATTTAAGTTCACGGCGGAGACCGGTTACTATTCTGTGAACTGCATCCATACAATTCACTACTAACCTACCCCTAACTTACAAGTAAACCATGCATTCATACCGGTACCCAGGGCACTCCTGATCCTCTGGCAACTGCGAGTATGACTACCAACGTCTTCCCAAGTGGTTGTTCGGGCTTTCAAGACACCGTTTTTGGGCACCTGTGATCTTTTTTCACATTACTAGCACGAATGCAAGAAAACAGCTTCACTATTTACCGAGACACCATCGCCATGTCACTTCATGTCATGCTACATCAAACAATCCCACGTCCAATATTTTCCTTCCTCTCATCCCATATGGTTTTACCAGAGCATGAGCAAACCTAAAATGCAAAAAGTGTATCAATGATCCGGTATCTCAGGCACGGTTTTGTTTCGAAAGAGGTGGACATAGCGGGGGTTAAGGACCCCAAGCCGCAAGGGGGATAGAGAGGGAGAGGTGGAAGATCTACGAGATATGCAAGAAAACTTATCCGACGTACCGTCTTCTCGTTTTCCCAGACACCAGCGCTTCTGGCAATAACACCAACAACGGTGTTAGGATCATCCGGTTTAAAACTTCCATCCCGCTCCTTTGAAACCACGAAGCTACGGCCAATGATTTCCCAGACCTCGATAGGCTTGTCCAGTAGAATGCTAGCGGTACCGGACTTTCTAACATCGATTGACCCGATCTCTCCTCTGGGGGGCACACCGGCCTCCTCTTCCTTCTCAGATTCCTGACTCCCCCAAACATGGCCAGTAGAAGCTGCTCCCCTTGATATATCCCCAGTAGCGCGGATAGTAGCATAATATCTACCTGGTGAGAGACCCTGTAGAGTAAGGTCTAGTATGGTAATTTTCGGTGACACTTGCACCATCCTCACCAGGCCACGGACAGGGCTTGGTATGTCCTTTGCATGGGTTTCTAGAATCGCTACAGCAGCACCTGTTTCACAACCCAACCCAAGTGTTAGCAAGCCACACTTTAAATGGCTTTTTCCAGTGTAAGGAAGCGGGGCAAGCAGTCAGGATAAAGTAAAGGAAGATAGGGAAATAAATACTATTTGGCTTTCCACTACCCCGAAGGACTGCGTCACGGCCTGTATCCTGAATCGCTGAAGCAATCGCCGAAGGAGCCACTTCCAATTGGTCAATCATACCCTTCCCAGTTTTATGAAACGAATATGTAAATGCAAATGTACTCCTCCTCCTTTTAGGTATCTGTGAAACGGAGCGAAAGATAAAGGAAGGAAGTCAGATTATACCTGTCCCCTCTACGGTGACGAGCTGCTTTTGGAGGTCTGCATCTACGTTTAGGATGCCTTTCTTATGCGTTAGTAGGAATAGAGGCAGAGTAAGGTTATTCTTCGCATACCGGGCAATTTCTTCAAAGAGTTCGAAACATCCTGTACGCAAGAGTCACATTCCAATGGGACGGCGAAGAGGGTCTAGAAGGTTGTGCGCAGCGGTGCCAGGCACCGGTAGACAGTCAGTCTCCAATACTTATAGCCGCCGGTTTGACAAAGAGGGTGCTTCAAACCTGGAAAGGATCAATCATAATGCACAAGTATTTGAGTTATGATACGATAGAAGAACCTTTTTCAAAAGCTTGGGTATCTTGTTCGCGCAAAACAAGTTCAAACAAAAAAATTGTGGGTAAGAGGCTACTTATTTGCATCGTGAGGAAGTATGAGTGGTGGGGGTTTGCTTGTTTTTTCTCAAGGACTAGTTGCAGGAAGCTTCGATGCTTAATAATCCAACCGAAGTCTCACCAGTCAAATTCGGACCTCAGAAAACCCAACCCAGAGCTTACTACCACCACACCCCCTCCCCCACCCAAACAGCCCGACGACATCTGGAGCACCACCCGAGACCTCAATGTCTATCAACATCGGAAGGGTACGACAAACCCCCGTTTTATATCTTTTGAGATCAATGAACTAACTGGGATGGGTTTCTTCACTTCCAACAGACTTCCCTGGCCTACAGTCGGTCATGGCACCTCGTCGATATGGGCCATGACCAGCGGTCCTTCGGTCGTATTGCGACGTCAATCGCTACGACACTTATGGGGAAGCATAAACCGACCTATGATCCAAGTAGTCAGTCCCTGTGTTCTGCCCTCCTTAGTTTGTTACGGTCAGTACGGGGTCTAACGCTTGGGGGTTTTTTTTTCAATGTAGCGGATTGCGGGGACTACGTGGTAGCAGTTGGGTGCGCCTATCTTAAGACCACCGGTGATAAGCGTATGAAAAAGAAATATTACTCGCATTCAACAAGACCCGGTCACCTCCAGGAAATCACGATGGACAGGATGATCAGAAAATTCGGAGGTGCGGAGGTGCTGCGTAGGGCTGTCTCGGGCATGCTTCCGAAGAACCGGCTAAGAGACGTTCGGCTGGCGAGATTGAGAGGTTTGGTTCCAGGATACTACGGCAATGTTGCTTGTTGTGACTAATTGTCTGCCTGATAGCTTTCGAGGGATTCGGTCATCCTTACAAGGAAAACTTGGTTAGGTTGGGTGGTAAACACTACGTGAAGCCCCGGCCTGCAGCAGGATATCTATCAAAAACACCAGTACAGGACACCATCAATATGGAACAGTCGAAATCTGAAGCCCCGGTATCATAAAGAAAAAAATTATGAAGTTATGTATATTATATAAATTTAGATTCAAATACAGTCATCCACAAGCCAAACACCTAGTTTACATTAAAATTTAATGAAGAGGGGCGATGACGAACAAGGAAATGGGATGTGATGGGATGGAATACCCCATAGCTTCGAGACACCGTCCAGGAGTGCCAGTCTGAAATGAAAGGATAAAAATCGAAATACACAAATAAGGGGAGGGCGGGTTTGTTAAACATGAAGTCTATTAGCTGTTATAAATGCATCTAGAGCTTTGAGGTCTTGGTTCTAGAGACTGTGCATTTGATCAAACCATTGGGACTGGATTGAGGTGCATATACCTCGGCATCTTTACCAGTGTTCTTAAGCCCTTTATGCCATTCCATATCTGGTATTACATCGAGTAAGTTCGACGATCCACGGCTGGGGGCTAACTAGATATCTAGGGAAATAACTTACCAATTTCAAAGTAGTGCTTGTTCGGCAAAGAGTAATCAACGTTGTTCACCCCCGGAACGGCAGCAAGTATCTCGTTGGCCATTTTATACATGGTAGCCTGGACGCTCACGCTATTATCATTTGCGAATGTTTTAAGAGTGATATTTCGTGCAGATTCCCAAGCCTTGTCGAAAAGTGGGATATTTCTCTTTACGTCATCTAATGTCCAGAATAGGCGCCATTCCCAATTGGCGTCCACCTCGGTGCTCAAAATACGATCCCAGGTTTCACCCAAAGAGGTATATTCGTCCCGAACGAAGCCGTGGAAAGCCGAACCGGTACTTTTGAGAACTAGCAATCCCTGAATCCCCGACTTCACGATAATACCTGCCCCCCGCCTGCATACAACTTCAGTGTTGCGAGTCTCTGCGCCGTCCCGAAGGAACGAGTGCGGGTGCGGCTTGCCGTCGATTGTCATACGTGTCCATCGGTGAGTGATAATCTTTACATGGGCAGCATGAATGTGGGGATATTTTTCGGGAAAGTGAGAGGCTAGAATTGAGCCAAAGAGCTCAGGTGGAGTCACCGGATTCTGCTTGGCGAGCACTGGAAATCTGGTAGTTAGCCAACCGAAGTCAAGGGTGAGGTCAGAACAAGGAACTCACAGTAAACAGTGTTCTTCATTGAGTCTGTAGCTACGACGACGCTGTTGTCTGCGTCTGTGTACCTAGAGGCTTTGTAAGTAAACGCGAAGCTTCCTGGGAGCTAGGAGGCTTACGAGGGCTGGATGTCTCCCTCCACAAGTACACACACGGTCATTTCAGTGACAGTATGAGTTTTTGTAGCTTTATCGCGATGAACTTTGTAAAGACGAATGTTATCCTGTTTCCATGTTCAGCTATCTGTTTAGCACTAAGGGTGATCCGCGCTATGTACCTTTCCATAACGAGCTGCAGACAACCCAGACATGTTTACGATACGATATCTGACTTTATAAAGCGGAGAGCTATGGCTGAAAGCAAGGAGAAGGACAGCAATTGTATTGAATAGGCAAACAGAGGTCGCTGATTGACGGTGGAGGGTTGAGCTAGGGGGGTGGGCAGCAAGCGGCTTTATATCTTATCTGAGCTATCCTGGGTGTTACCAGCGGCAAATAAGTGTAAACGGAATCCGGGATCAGCGGGGAGAATGGGAAAAGAGAAGAGGTGCAACCGTAGCATTCCAGTACTAGGGCCATCATCGCCGGTACTTCTAACCTCCATACCCTAGTGACACCCGATTCAACCAATAGCCCTTGTGAATAGTATTATCCCCATGTGCCAGTACTCTAGTATTGTAGGGGGGGTGATCTTTAGCAGACCGGCGCGCTAGGATCACACATTGTTGGTGGAAATAGGGGACTAGAAAAGGGTGGTATCATAATATCTTAATATGGCAAAGTGGCATTTTGACATCCGGATCCCGGTAATACCCTTTTCAACGGCGGAGGTAGCCGCACGCCGACCGCCGCCCTGTGTGGGACGCCAAAATCCCCGCCTCCCTGAACAACCAGGAGTCCAAGACTGCGGACGTTGACCTCTTTTGAGAAAAACTACACCTTCCGCGTCGGTTTCCACCTTCTTGTGAAAAAAGAGTCCGAAAGATTTGTCAAGCATAGAGCCACTATATCTAACCATTTCGTGTATATCGGTATTCCACCGTGCTCTTTTTGCCATCAAGATACGATGACCTAGCACTCGGGGAGATGCGATCTTGTGGCTTTTTTAAGCATGATGTGCGTCCGGTTGTGAGATACAAGGAGGTTGACAAAAGTCGGGCCCACCTCCTAATGGAGGTGGACAATTTATATGTAGGCTAACCTAGATTAGGAATTTTGAGTGATAACTCGTGAGTATTTCCGGTGACCGCAAAAACCCGGGATCATATCACCGGTATTCGGGGTGAGAAGTGGCTGTTACGGTACCCAGCAATACGCTGGTGAGAACTTGTGTTACAGTGCCCTGAGGGGGTCACTCGGTCAACCGTGAACAAATATAAATGGATTAGGTGACTGGCCTCTAGTTCAATTCATCTATCAATAAAAAAAATCTTCCTACTACCATACCGTAGGCTCTTGTTGAAAGGTGGAAGGCTTGTACTTTTCAAACAAGATGATTGCAAATGCTATAAATTCTAACAAAAATCAACGTCAACATCCTATTCTCATACCCCCCCCCCCTGTTTGCCTAATCCTTATACTTTGTAATACTGTCTAAGGTTAGACAAAATAGGAAGAACATTACTCAAGTGCTTGAGTATTGATCCTGGCATCTTGCTAGAAAGAGCAGTTATCATCTATTATCTAATTTCTGTATATTAATCTTTGCTTTAAACTTGATTTTGGTTAACAAAATCAGAAACAAGTCATACCAGTACTTCTATGTTAGTCGCTGATATCTAATATTACTGATTATTTTTACAACAGAGAAGTGACTAATATGATTTGCATTGAGACAACATAATTTAGACAAAGTTCATACAGTAAAGATTGTTAGTAAGTATATTGTTAGGTATATGTGTATAGAGTCATAAGTTCAACCCTCTATTGTGATAAGTTAGTAGTTATTATGAGATATTGTAACCGGTACGGGTACTAGGTTATGTTTTATGTTTTGTTTTAAGTATCGTTTGATACTTAGTTTGTTTTACTTGTTGTTTTAAGTATCGTTTGATACTTAGTTTGTTTTACTTGTTGTTTTAAGTATCGTTTGATACTTAGTTTGTTTTATTTGTTGTTTTAAGTATCGTTTGATACTTAGCATGTTGGTGTTCAACGAGCAGGAAATATGTATTTAAACACCGAGCAAGTCTGGTTTTGGAAGAGCAGACTTCGACAGATAGTATTCAGAATATACTCGGTTGAACAGTTACTTCTTTATTGCAATCTTAAAGATTCTATCTAGTTTACAACCACCTCGAAGCCTCCGTTAGGCGCTCCTTATAGTTACTGTTCGTACCTTGGCCGCCTACCGAGAACCCTATCGAACACCTGGCTGAGCCCCGGCCCAGACAGGTTACAGATATCATAGGGCAGTTGTACCCCCAATGAGATTGCACCTAGAATGAGATTCCTTACTAACAAACCAATAATCAAGGAACCAAGTTAAGAAAGTTGCCTTTAAAGGAAAGAATCTCACTGTGGGCGCAATCTTGTTGAGTGTGCAACCACTTTATAATGACTAACAAACTGAGCAACAGCGGCATAACAATAAGCCGACTGAAGGCATCTGTCCTATTCCAATAGAACAAACTCTCATCTACACAAGGGAAGTTGAAGGAATAAAATTAGTCAGTGGGATAAGGAGATATGAAGCAATTAAGTCAATCCTCAGGCTCCAAATCATATACACGCCATTGCATAGATGCAATAAATGGATTACTCAAACAAGAGTTAGGGGAACTTGAATGTCAATACAAGAATTTCTTGCCAGACAATTGAAGAAGTGATAGAGTACTAAGTCAACCAAACTCTCAAAAAGATGACACAGTCATGCCTATACATTGATTACTAATGTTTGATATTGAAACTGATTACTTCAATAATAAAGAAACGACTGAAATGATTTGTATTGAGATGACATAATTTAGAGAAAGTTTATATGGTAAGGATATTGGTAGCTTTCGACTAGCAGAATCTTGGACACCTTTGGGAAGATAAAGGTAATCATAACTTGAAGACCAAGCAGGATAATAGTTTTCAGGATCTAGAGATGTTTGTACTCAGACAGTATGAGATATTAGTTAAACAGTTGTTAGGAACTTGAAGATACTAAGTCAGTATAGAGATTAGATGTACCAGTTGCAGAAACTTATACAGGATATAAATATATGAGTTCCTCACTAGCTATTAGACAACTAGCAACAAAGAAGAGATCTTATCAATATAATAAGTTATATTACTGTTGATTATCATTCTATACTCTTAGTAGTTTAGTGAACTGAGTATTAGTAATTATTATTATTACAAGCCTTCTTAACATTACTCTATTATTAAGTATCCTAGTATTCTCTTCGATATATTCTACTGAGCTTTGAAATATCTACCAGTAACACAATAGACTTAGTACTTTATTGCTTCTTTGATTGCCTACCATGAGTCTTTTTATAGCTACATCCCCTCAACTCTTATCTAACTATTTCTGACGAGGTTTTCTAATAACCCTTCAGGTGTCAGGAATGTGGGTATCAACTTACATTCTTTTCATTCTGCAGTTATCTCCTGTATAGTAACATTTTTGTTCAATTTGTCCTGTCACTTTCTGACAGCTCCTCAAAGGTCTATACAAATTGTAGCATAATTTTATGTGACTCAAATCAATGTGCTCGATTCTAGCTGAATGAGCTTTACTAAACTTCTCTTTTATATATTGTGCAAATAGCTCCTGGTTAAATGGACAGCAGTACTGTGCCTATAACAGAGCCAGAGGAGAGTATTAAACTCAGTTGCAATAAGTATAAAGGCTGAATTTAGTAGTATATTTACTCTATGTCTAACAAGTACTTCTATACCACTAGCAAAATTTCTTTAGGCTCTGTTCAGCATGTCACAATATAAAAGTATGCTATATTTTTCAAAACTTATTTCCTGATAACCATATCAGCCTAAGCTTAAAATGAAAGTTAAATACATAGTCATGTAACAGATATGTATTCCCTTATCTTGTGAAAAAAACAAAGTGATTGAAGCCTTACAGGTTAAGAAATAGGAGAAATAGTAATGTTACGAAATATTGCAAGACAGGACATACAATATTTTGCAACATCAGTATTTCCTCTATACTTCATACTTTAGACCTCTAATTACTTTCTTCTTTTCACATAGCTAGAAGATAAGTCTTGCTTATATGACCATGTATTGGATTTTGATTTTAAACTTGGCCTGCTGTAGTTATTAGGAAATATACTGTTTTGAAAAATATAGCATATTTTTATATTGTGACATGCCAAACAGAGCCTTATTCTTTTCCCTCAAATAAATACAATATACTAGTATAAACTACTGCTTCTCAGGTTCCCTGAAAACCTACTGTTCCTAATGTTCTTGGATTTCGTCATATTATACTCTTTACTTTAAATAATTTTTTCAAAATTGTTAGCTGTTCAAACCTTATAATTCTTAGCTCAATTAAATCTTTTTACAATACATACAAGCTTGAGCTTTAGTCTTACCGGAGCTAGCCATTTCTTGATATTGGTTTCTCTAAGATTATATTAACTATAACCTCTTACAAAATTATATCATATCATTTAGGAGAGTATAAAGAGTTGATTGTTACCAGTAAAAAGAGCAATAACTGGTATATATTAATTCCTGAAATTTGACTGGGTTAATTTCTAGTTGTATTAGACTGATTAGATAGTAATAGTACAATACTATTACTAGGTAACAGTTAATGTACAACTGGGGCAAGGAATATTATTTAGCGATTGATACTTACATACACAAGTGAGAAAGCTTTCAATAGTTGTTCATAGTCAGCCAATAATTTGAACAATAAGTGCATTATTCCAGAAGTAGTAAAAAGATCTTATAATAATAACTTTTTTCTACATTAGTCATTTCTGTTCTGAAGCTCTTTGAGTTTCACTTTTTTTTTTTTTTTTTAATATCTATCTAGTTCAGTTAACCATTAGAAATTTAATATTATTATTAACAAAGAGAGTATAGAGATCAGGTGGTACAGAGTCATGATAGTATTGTGATAAAAATAGAGGGCAAGTATAATGGTCATAATTAACTTGGTAGTATTTGGTAAGGTAGCATTTAGTGAAGTTGCTTAGTAATTAGAAACACTTCTAACAATCTACTATACTACAAGTGTTTCTGTTATTACTTTGTTATTAAATACCTTAAATACCTAGATATATTCTACTAAGTTTTAAATTATCTACTAGTAACATGTGAATAGATACCAACTACTTGCTATATTTAATATTATGGTCCCTGGTATAGATTTTTCTTTTGTCATAATCATCATTGTTTTAATGTTTGTCATATGCATATTTATGTATTATCATAGGTCTTTTACTAGCTTTCTCCCTTGGTTTTTTATTTTATTTTATTTTTTATTGTAAACCTTATTTCCTCAGCTATTTACATATAAGCTTTCTTTCTCATTTTGATATCATGGGGTATCTTAATAAGCTGCCAAGAGCCCAGGTCTGGCTTAGTGTATTGGTTAGCGTGCTGGTCTCGAATTTTACTATCTCAGACCGCCCAAAGCCTGAGGATAGCATTCACGGTTGTCTGATGTGGTGATTGCTCAATCAGGCTGCTTACTAAGCCATCACCAACACATTCGAGTGGGCATTATCTATGGATTTGTGTTGTCAAATGGACTTTGAATTACTATGTTGTGTTATTGCCAGTGACCAGAATATGAGAACTTATTAGAGATGCTGCGGCCAGTGTATCAGGTGTCTGGCCCGTGTGAGCAGTCCACATTACAAGTATCGGTATTCTATAAGCATATGGGTGAGAATATTTTAAGGAGAGACAACTAAGAGGAACCTTACGCCGATACAACTTGTAATGCTGGTATACATCCCCTTGCTATATCCGTGTAGATATAAAACGCCAGGTCTACCACTCATCGATGATAAAACCGAATTTATTTCTGCTGGTAACTTAACCGACTTGATAGAAACTAAAATAACCTCCGGATCTAATTTTTGTTGTGAGGAGGTCTAGCCTGGTGTGTGTCTGTCGGTATTAGTATACGGTACCTGTGCGCAGGCGTGAGTATGTCGGGTAATATCTGCGAATCTTGTGGTCTGCCAGAATCTTGTCAATACTAGGAAAAGTGATGTACGACATTGTCGATAACGGTACAGTACATGTCTATTGCGAGACAAATATTTGTGCACACCTAGGAGAACTCTTAAATATTGCAGCGATAACTGTTGCGTGTTATATTGAAGAATGGGCTAGAATTGATGGATATCGGGTGATAATGGGTGAATTGAATGGAAACCTTTTATGTCACTGCTCGAGCAGTGATGTGATTACGAGTGAGAGAGTGAGACAGATAACCAGATGGGGTCGAAATAACCAGCGGGATCCCTGACGACCGTGATTCGTTGCGCGCCGAGACAGCCCTCAACTCAACACTCCACATCCAAACCCCCCGCGATAACCCCCCATCAGAACTTGCCCGCTCAACAATCAACCCCGCCTTTTCGATTCAAGCTTTTCTGTTGCCGGGTTTCTTGGTTGTGAGCCTATACCCTTGCTGCATAGATTTCTCTAGCCACAGGAAGCCTCATTCGAATTTACTACTCATTTCTTGGGTCACTCGTCTAGCTCCGGAATTCTCGCTACTACATCATCTCTATCTTGCATTCCAAGCAGCATAGAAATAAACACCCCATGCTCAAATTTCGGCCTGCCTATTGTTCCAAATAGGTCTGGCTCGTTGGAGTTCACGCCATGTCCAACGCCTTGACAACTTCCCCGAAGTCTCTGTCTGGTGCCTCGTCACCGGGGCCAAGGGCTCGTGGGGCAAGTGGGGGAGATCGAGATGGCCTACTACATCCACGCCAGCCCAATGGCAATCGCGCAGGCTCAAGCTTTGGGGGGAGTAGTGGTACTACCATCGGGAATTCTACACTGAACGGCCCCGGGAGCTTTAGCACAAGTTTACGAAGTACGAATACCATTGTGGCCATGACACCGAACGCTTTTGTCGAGGAAATGTCGAACCCTCCAAGTCCGATGTCTTCCGAAAGGCTAGTGGAGGAGCTCACGGATCAACTTAACAAAGCGATCAAGTATAAGGAAGGAGCTGAGAATCTTTTACAGGTGTTAGATACGAAAAAACCCAAGGAAGCGAAGCAAGCGAGAAATCAGGCTGAGAAGGAGTACAATGCAAGAAACCAAGAGATATCACAGCTCATGAGCCGTATAGAAGCCATCACAAAACCTAGGGAGGTCCCAGGAGTAACAAGAGCAGCAAACAAGTTCAAAGGAGAGCCGATAAGGCCGGCAACTGCCAACAATGGACTTGCTATCTCTGGTGCCCCGGAATGGGATCCTGGAAGCGAATCACCAACACTATCACTTACTGAGTTATTAAGAGATTTGGAGGAGGTGGGTCGGAGACCAGAGTACTACGTTGAGAAGGCTAATAGCTTGGTGGCATTGTTCAAACGACATCCTAACCTGAAATATGAGTTGGCTTGGAATACTTTTGGGAACCGGGCACAGAATATGCTTCTCAATGAGAATAAGGAGGTTGTGGCTGCTGGATATCGCATTGCAAGATATGCAATGACCGACCTGCAGTCTCTGAAGACCATCAGAACCTTGTACACTGACGAAATTACCATCATGTAAGATCCGCTTGCGGTCCGACTTTATTGTTCGTGTTCTAAACTAATTGTAACAGTTCTTTGGTTAAGGAGTCCAGGGCCAATGTCGAACGAGAACAGGCATTAAAGTTTGTACGTGCGTTTATTGAGGTTCCCGGTGGTGTGCACGAGATATCAAGAGGGGTCGTTAGGGCGATTGTTGCGTGCGCGGAACAGGTTGATGACAGATTGCGGGGTGTCTCTATGGAGACGTTAGCGGAGATCTGTTAGTAGAACCTTTGTTTTCTTGGTTTCCCCCCACTTTACCCCCCCCTTTTTTTCTTTTTCTTTTTCGGGCTGACGGTTTAGTGATTCTCAATCCATCACTCGTTGTATCAGCGGGAGGCGTCAGAGTTCTGACCCAGGTCCTGTCTGAAGGACCTTACGAGTTATCTGATACTATTTCTTTAGCGTTCTTATACTTGTTAGATTTACCAGCGACCAGAAAATATATCCGACCTGGCAACGACTTGGAGGTAAGATTCCCCTTTTCTTGCCTCGATTAGTCCGTTGGCTCCACTGACTGGTTATGGCTAGATTGTTTTTTCTGTTTTCACAGACTCATACTCAGAAAAATCTCCTGCACCAGAGGAAAGACTGAGATCTAGTGCAAAAGTCATTAGTTGCATGCTGAAATCGTGGCCAGGTAATAGTCTCTTGGGAACACACGATTTTTTCTTTCTAATTACCGCGACAGGTCTTTTGGTATTGTCCATGTATGATCTTCGAGCACCAAAATCTTTAGTTTCGGCCTTATCTATACCATCTTCAAGTGTTCGGGTAAGCAAGACAGAATTCCGTTTGCCCTTTCCCATTAGATTAATAACAAGTTTCAGGATATTATATTGGAACTATTTTTCGATATATTTCGGATAAAACCTCCTTCTTGGTCATCTAGCTTTCTTGCTGGACGTAGACTCACCAGTATGTATATTTTGTGTTCACCAAGCTGCCGTATTTCTTGTACGCTTGCTGATATCCCCCCTCCCCCCCCAAAAAAAAAGCCTATGGGAGAGTAACAAACCTCAAGTCTGAATCTGATGCTCCAAAGTCGCCAAGAGCAGATGATGCATACCAAGGAAATCTGGTGGAACATTTCACGGCATTGCTTCTGGCCGTGTTCTTTGAGGCTGACTTATTGAGGGTATACCAAATACTTTCTGTCATGGAAATTTCTTCTAACTGTTCACGCAGTCTTTAATGGCGTTGGTAGAAGATAATAGTGATCCAGCTATTGTACGAAAAACAACACTTTTGCTTGGAGAGATTCTCAAGCTTGCAAGTCGTCTGCTACCGAGCACTTACAGTGCCCGCTTACAGCTCCTTCCGGAGCTCTTTATATCAGCAGCAAACTTCCGTGTTCCAACGAGGTTTGCCGCGTCAGCTGCAGTATACCAGATAGATAGCCTCAACCGGACATTGCACCGATCCCTAGCCGCTACACAAGCGCCACAGCGGGTCTCTGTTGATGATGAAAAAAGAGGGCAAAGACAAGTTGAGCAAGCAAAGCTGAAAATATATATGGCGATCGACGATCGCCATTTTTCTGGTCTGATCGTGGAGAGTGGGGTTTTGAACGCAAAAAGCCATACAAAATGGAATTGGGATGCTCTCAATGAGATGATTCAAGGCCCGTTACTTAATCCCAAAAGACTTGATGAAGCGATAAAAGGGACGAAATTTATGAAGAGATTGATGTCCTTCTATCGGCCTTTTAAGTACAAATTTTCGGACGTTAAGAACACCAAGCCCAACCAGAAATATGTCAGGACAGGATGTGCTTTATTCCATACTCTCCTCCAAACTCCCGAGGGTGTTCGATATCTGAGTGAGAATAAAATACTTCGACAAATTGCTGAATGCCTGGCTCAACTGGACCGAGTGAGTTTTCGTCTACTAGAAGAGACCTTGGACGTAAGTTAACGTTTTTGATAGATGAGCGGAATAACATCGCCTGAGCCTCTTTTTTCTACATCCAGGTTGATCGGTACCCTCAGTTGTGGATACTTTGCCATGTTGGGGGTGCTAAGCAGTGATCCGAAAGGCCTTGCGTATGTGTTCAAAGTTAGGCTTGTTGGAGTTCAAGGTTCTGATTGTGTATAGAATGATGGAGCGTTGGCGCATGTTCAACATGTTTTACCACATCAGCGATTCTCCCGATAGGCCAGATCTTCTGGAGTTATTTGTGTCCAACATGGACTTTACTCTGTAAGTCTACTCAAGGTCCAGATCTAAGCAGTTGTTCATTTATGGATTGCGATCTCATGAACATGACAGGGAGGGGCATCCCCGCATCATTTTGTCCAAAGCATTGACAATGGGCCTTAAGGTGGTCTACCCGACCGATGCTTTTCGGTGAGATCTTGCTAAAGCTTTAAGTCATAGAGCGTCCGATTGTTTGCTACCAGCCATCTCCGTGGTCTTATCTCAGCCGCGCAGTCGTCACAGACCCCTATAGACTTTAAGACAAACGAAACCGCAGAATGGGCTATACGGCTTCTCATTACCCAACTCTATGATCCCGATGTCGAAGTTTGTGAAACAGCAGTGAAAATCCTCGAGGAAGCATGCAATATCACACACAGTCTAGAGTATGTGGTGAAGTGTCGACCTGCACTAGACCATCTGGGCGAAATTGGCGCCCCGCTGCTGTTACGATTCCTGTCGACGTCTGTTGGGTACCATTACCTTAACGAGCTTGATTATATTAATCGAGAAATGGACGATTGGTTTCACGTGAGACACGCTGAAAACCACACCCCAGCCTGTGCAAGTATTGACATTTCAACAGGGCAGGAATGATTCATATGTTCTAACGGTCGAGGCATCCCTGGCCAGAGCGTTTGCTGACGAGGAACCGCTTAAGAAGCGGTCAGGCGACATCAACACGGTTGACCGAGACATGATGGGGATAGTGCCGCCACATTTCTATCGTGAGCTGGCAAGGACAAGCGAAGGGTGCATTCTGCTGAGAGAAAAGGGCCACTTTAACGATTTTGCATGGTATATCCGGGAACATGGTCAAGAGGAGGAGGATGCAGAGATCGTTACCAAAGTCAAGGGGTGCCTCTGGGCCGTTGGAAATATTGGTTCAATGCCTTTCGGGGCACCGTTCCTGGAAGAAGCCGACATAGTGGAGTCTATCATCAAGATCGCGGAGGAATCCCAGGTATTAACGCTCAAGGGTACAGCGTTTTTTGTTCTTGGCTTGATATCCAGGACCATGCAGGGTCTGGAGATCCTTCTTGAGTACGGATGGGATGGCACAACGTCCACCATGGGAGAATCGCTAGGGTTCTGTATCCCTTTGAAGCTTGGACGTCTTCTTTCCGTAAGTTCCGTATTTGCAAAAACCAATGCCTTAGCGAACTACTCCCATAGTCTCACCGCACGCACACAGGAGTGAGCTGTGATATAATATAACTAACATTTTTCGTTTTATTTATCCTACACACAGGTAGCACCCTGGTATCATACAGGAGACGAAACGAACCAGATAAATAGACCATCACCACTTTCCTCGGTGATCGGCGATGACCCGGTGGATGCAAAGATACTGACGGCAATCGCAAACCTAAACAATCATATCCTCGAGAGCGGTTCCACCAAGGAATTGAATCGGTAGGGATCCGGACAGATTTTTTTTGTGACTAGTTATACAAAGGGAAAGGAGAGGGCAACTAATGCAGGTAATAATAATAGGCTCAAAGCTAGTCACGTGACGCAATTCCAGTCCCCAGATCTCTTCCGACGAGTGATGACGCTTATTGAGTCGTTCCGATATCGGCAGCACGTTCGGCGGTATATACTTGACCTCTTTGAGAAGTCAGTTGTGGAGAGGGTTTTTGCAGATGGCCGAGCTGACTCGGGGTTTGAATCCCCTGATACTCCAGAGGGACTTAGACAATGAGGTTGCCAGTGGCCGGAGCGGGGGAAGCGGAATCGGAGTTCAGAAGGTATCATATGCGACAGTAGGGTGGGAAAGAAATTTCCATATATTTCCTTTCTTTTCCTTTCACCTTCTTCGTGATGATTTGCATCGTCTGGCCTTCTGCTGACCTCTCTCTCCCATTTTCTACCTGTCCAATTGGGTGCATTCCATTCCGTTTTCAATCCCATCCCCTTCCTCCTCTTCTGAGTTGTCACTTTCTTTTTTTCTCTTCCTATTTTTTTCTATTTTCTCTTGACGGCATCTGATCTATTCATCTGTGTACATTAAATTACGAGCCCATTCGGTTTTCTTGTACTTTTATATATAAAAAAGCCATGCTGGTACCGTAGGTTATTTTTCGTATTGCTTGTGGGTGCGGGCTGGGTTGGGTTATGAAGTATGGGATGACGGTGGGGCGCTGTACCGGGTTGCGCCGGTGCAGTTCTGTTCTGTTATATATTTTTTATTTATTCCCTTGTTTGTATCGGCATAAAATACACTATCACATCATACCATCTCGCACAGTATCCCTCATTCTCGATATGTGGGGTGGGGGTTTTTGCACGAGTATGCGTGTATGCAGGCAGGTATGCATGAGCAGAAAAGGTGCGTCTCGATAGCGGTACGTTATCATATCATCGAGTGCGTGGGTTATCGTACCGCACTGTAAGTCTCCGATGGATGCATGCAATGGTGGAGAGGAGGAAAGGGAAAGAGATGAAGATAAAGATAAAAGGAGCGTACCGAGAAGAGAAGCTTGATAGAGACGATATTATGTATGATATAGCGCATTACGATAGTAACCGCAATACACGATAAAGATCAATTCCCCCCGACTATTGGAAAAAGAAAAGAAGGAAAAAAGAAAGAAAGAAAAGAAAGAAGCTCTTCAACGTTTCGATGAACATTCTTTACTTTTGTTCCAAAAGAATGGATGGATTGATGGGACGAGCACGGGACGACATCTTTATCATAATCTCCTCCCCCCCCTCCAAAAAAAAAAAAA
>QLOI01002764.1:0-30872 GCA_003313605.1 Tuber umbilicatum | reverse complement strand
CTGCTTCTCAGCCAAAGCCAAGCGAGCAGATAGCACCGAAACATGATGCCTCAACCGTGAAATCTCCGCCTCCTGAGCGAAAGACTTCTCCACTGCCCTCGATAGGACATCAGCCGACCGTGCGACATGTGCCGACGACGGTTTCGAATTCGTCTTCCTAGCCATAACCGAAGTGTACAGCCATGAAGAAAGTATCGTAATAAAGATAAAGATAGATGAAAACCCGAAGGTAAAGCAAGTTTATCGATGAAAATTATTCCAAGCGAGGTGCTGAAGAATAAAGACTTGAAGCAATCGTGGTGAAAGAATCAAGGAGGATAATTGGTCAAACCCGGGAATATGACAAGTCACCTGGCGGTGAAATTTCAATGACTGGGGTTGTAAGAGACACGGTCCTGTACCGTGACATTCAAGGTATTACAAGTAGAACAAGTATAATACCTTACTTTTCACTTGACTTGAATTAATTATGGAATATTAAATATATTTTTAACTTACCAAACAGTCATGTTTTATTTTAACATATATGCAAATACTGCAAGTACGAGTGCTGCCGATAGATGTGTAGGTCATGTGATAAGCTAGTATAGAGCGGCATATAAGCAACCATGAGGATTATGACCTTGATGACTTCATCAGGAGAGCAGCTTCTACTATTACCAAGTTGAAATGTTTTTTCCATATCACCTTCAAGTTTAGTGACCGGAATATTCCAACAACCTATCTCATTTGACTCTTTATAAGAAATCATGCGCCGTACCTATGGATCAAGCGAGATCTCACTTGAAATGAGTAGTGCAATTCTGACTCTACACCTCTTTACCGACAAGACATGGAGTGAAATATCCAGTTGTCTTCAGGTTTATCCAGAGTCTTGCCAAATCTGTGTAAAGGCAAAGGTAATATTAGCTTGTGATTAGAATTTTGATTCATAATAATAATTATAATTATACAGACCTGATTTAATCAAACAGGATAGTGCAAGTAATCCAAGTAATTTTCATGATTTGTATACAGCTTTGAGAAGACTAGACCGCCCCAGACGTAACAAAGTAATGCCCGAGGGCTCCGAACAATCCCTTGCTCTTAAGAGAGACTCTCAGAGCAGTTCTGATAGTTACATCAAAACCTTTCAACAGTTAGCAAAGGAATTGTGAATCAAGGCAGCAAGGTCTCCCATTGAGTGTGTGATGAACAACCATCATAACATCTAGCGGTTTTCTTCCAGTCAACCAAAACCACCTCTCAATATGTATCATAAAGAAGCTCGTATGTACTTTGCCTTTTGGGCGACTCGAATGAATCCAAGGCAGTTCAATACCTTTGTTTTGTTTTCCGTTTTTTGGTTTTTTTAAATTTAACTTTCTATGATTATATGGTACTTGTGTAGCTGAGTTCAAGCTAGACACTTTGTACAAGAGTTACTACTTTTGGTGTTTAGCTTCAACTTAATCTTATAAGTAAAATACTTGTATAGTATATTAGAAAACCTTATATTAAGTTAAAATTGTTCTAGATGCTTTGCATATTCCCATAAAACATGGGTTGAGATTGGGCACAGCTGTAGACCCACAAAGATTTCCTGTCCGCGTGGACCTAATCTACTTGATTATGAACTCAAAAGGTATCAGTTCAAATCAGCCGGCATACGGATCATGTTTTGAGGTTGCATGGCCTACGGGTATCTGGGTTCTTGTTTTGTATGGAAGAGGGAATCCAAGGAAGAGAAGGAATACTTTAATAATATGTTGGAGATAGAAAATAGGGTGAAAAGACAAAAGCAGGATCAAAAATGGGCTCTGGCCCAAAGTGAGGGAACAGAAGAGTTTAAAATCTTACAAGATTTGAATACTAATATACAGCAATTGGATCAAACTAATCCACTTCAATCTGGGTATCCTTGACAAAAGCGTCATCTAGAATGGGAATTTAAGGAACAAATAAAAGAGCTGGAAGATAGAAGTGAGGGCGGTAACGATTGAGTTCTATATAGAGAGCATATTCTACAACCAAACTACTATCTATTTCTGCAATGGGTAGAGCAGGAGACTGGAAGAGAAATGTGGGCTGTTGAAAATAATGCTCCAGCCCACACTACTTCGCGAGAATTAGGTGTGGAGGAGCGGGAAAGAGGGGGTAAACGATTGGTTGACTGACCAGCTCAGTTACTCGATTTGAATAAAATTGAACCACTTTGGAACTATTTGAAAGACTCACTTGAAGAGTATGAGTTCAACGGTCAAAGTCATGCTACAAAAGATCAGGTAAAAGCAACTCTGGTATAAGAATGGGAGAAGATACCGATTGATCTCATTAATCATCACTGTTTAGATCTTCAAAATAAGTTGCAACTTGTTATTAAAAATAAGGGGGATAATAATTTTTCGTGGATGATTTTATTTCTATTGATACTTTTCGCTCAACTCTCTCTTTCCCTTTATTCCACAATTTCTCATTAGCTCCTGGTTTATGATCCACTTGTTCTTTAAGTATCTTGAGTTTTAAATGTATGGTGTTTAGTTTCTTCTTCGTTGCAACTTGCCGCTCTACACCAGCTTATCACATGACCTATATATCTATCGGCGGCACCCGTGTATGCGCTACCGTAAAAAATATGGTGGCCATACCAAACAGGCCCTTAGCCTCAAAATCTGTTTTCAATAGATGAACTGCGCCAGACAATTAACCACCCTTAAATTTTTATATTGCGTTTAACTGACAATCTTAGTGTACTAAGGGCTAGGGCTGGTCATTCCCCGGCTTAATCGTCTCAATAGCACGTGACGGCCCGGAGACAGAAATGGTAAAAAAAAAAAAACATTCAAAGTTACCAGCAGCTTAGTTTTGTTCACTCAGGAAAACAAGCACCAACCCAACCGACAATTCCGCTTTCCGAGCATTGTCAAACACCATGAACATTTCCAATCCTGTGGCCTCAGAAGTTACAGGGGTCGATTTCACCTTTCTCTGCAGAGAGGACATCACAAAACTTTCCGTCAAACAAGTTGTCAATCCCGCGACGTTCGAAGCCGTCATTCCCGGAAAGGTTCCTATACCGGTAGTCGGCGGCTTGTACGATCCAGCGCTCGGAGCTTCCGATGCGCTGAGACAGCGGTACGTTTTCCTTCGCTTCTCGTGTCTGGTTTCATTGAATTGAATCAAATTGGGATTTGCTGATGCACCCAGTCTCGCTCTAGGTGTTCAACATGCCATCTTGACTACAAGTACTGTCCTGGTCATGTCGGGCACATTTCATTACCTGTGCCGGTCTACCATCCCTTGCTTTTTGACCAGATATTGAAGATATTGAGGTCTTCATGTCTTTACTGCTTTCACTTTCGGATGGCCAGAGCGGAGGTTAATCGCTTCGAGTGCAAACTAAAACTCATTCAGTACGGGCTTTTAGTCGAGGCTGCGGAATTAGACGATATCCATCCTAAGGCGAGCGGAGGGGAAGGGGATGAGGAAGACGAAACCTCTGAAAGCATTGAAATGGATGCTTTTTATGCAAAACGGGAAAAGTTCGTGGCGAAATCTATTCGAAGACATTTGCGCTCTAGTGCCTTGGATGAGGGGAAGGTTATGTCAGTTGCGGAGGAACGGAGAAAGATTGTTAAGGAATTTCTCAGCACTGTCAATAAACCAAGAAAGTGTGAGAGATGCCAAGCGTAAGTTTCGCCAATAGCAGGTCAGATTTGTTACCCCTCGCTAATCTCCTGTAGAATCTCGCCAGGATTCCGAACGGATGGATACTCGAAAATCTTCGAGCTGCCGCTTAACCACAAAGCCCAAAACCAAAACGTTCAATACGGCTTCCGAAGACCCAACGCGGCTGCGGGGCGAAAGAGGGCTAACGGCGTGTCGGAACTGAGGAAGCATGATCCTAATGCAATGGAGCTTGATGAGGGGATCTCTGTGGACGTTCAGGAAGAAGAGGAGGGTGAGGAAGAGGTTGCTAAGATCCTGGAGGCACAAGAGCGGAAGGGTGCTGCTGGCCGTCTTCTACATAGCATGGAGGTTCTGAACAACCTTTCTCGACTTTTCGAGAATGAGAGGGTTATTCTCCAACTACTATACCAACCAAGAGAAGCTATCTCGAGGACTCCGAACCCTCTGGCACCCGATATGTTCTTTATCCATGCTATCGCTGTTCCACCAACAAAGTTCAGACCTCCCCAGGCCGCCGGGGGTGAGTTCTCCGAGTCACCAACAAACAAGCAGTTGGTAAGGATTCTGCAAGGATGTCTGGCTATTCGTGATTACAATGATAAATTCTGCGATCCGGAAACAGAGGTTGAGACGAAACCCATTCTTATCAGTAGGCTGATGCAAGCCTTTGTGACCCTCCAGGATGATGTGAACTCGTTCATAGACTCATCGAAAAGCCCGCTGACGGGCGCAGCTGCCAGAACATTAGAGGAAGGTATCAAGCAAAAGCTTGAGAAGAAGGAGGGTTTATTCCGAATGAATATGATGGGGAAGCGTGTGAATTTCGCCGCCCGATCGGTTATCTCGCCTGATCCGAATATTGAGACAAGAGAGATTGGTGTACCACCGGTATTTGCAAGAAAACTCACATACCCTGAACCAGTGACAGAAATTAATCATCAATGGTTGATGCGACTAGTGGTTAACGGGCCGGATAAGTGGCCGGGGGCAGTAGCTATTGAGATGGAAAATGGCTCTGTTCAGAGGCTGCCCGGAGATAAAGTTCCAAATGCGCGCCAGAAGAGAATCCACCTTTCCAAAACACTCTTGACTCCGGACGCGCTTTCCCTGAGTGACTCA
Organism: Tuber umbilicatum; assembly: GCA_003313605.1. Lineage (NCBI taxonomy): Eukaryota > Fungi > Ascomycota > Pezizomycetes > Pezizales > Tuberaceae > Tuber > Tuber umbilicatum. The sequence continues at coordinate 26,084 of QLOI01002764.1, read as the reverse complement.
AAGTCCAAGAGAGTTTACAGGCATTTGCTCGATGGGGATGTTGTGTTGATGAACCGGCAACCCACATTACACAAGCCCTCTATTATGGGGCATATCGCGAAGGTTCTTCCCAAAGAACGTACAATCCGCATGCACTACGCCAACTGTAATACTTACAATGCGGATTTTGATGGCGATGAGATGAACATGCATCTCCCTCAAAACGAGGTTGCCCGAGCTGAAGCAAAGGAAATTGCTAACACAGATTCGCAATACCTTGTTCCAACCTCTGGCAAGCCTCTTCGTGGTTTGATTCAGGATCACTTGGTAATGGGTGTCTGGCTCACGAATCGGGATACGATGTTTACAAGGGACGAGTATCAACAATTGCTTTACTCCTGTCTATTGCCAGAGAGTAACACTTTGTTCAAGGGCAGGAGCAGCAGGATTATCACACTACCACCGTCGATTATGAAACCGAAACGGCTATGGACCGGAAAGCAAGTTATCACAACTATTCTGGAGAATATAAAGCCAAAGTATTTTCATGGATTAACACTCTACTCAAAATCGAAGACCCCCGGTGACAGTTGGTATCCAGGGTGCGAGGAGGGGCAGGTCATATTTCATGATGGGTACTTCGTGTCGGGTATTCTAGACAAGAACCAGCTAGGCCCTAGTGAGTTTGGATTAATACACTCTCTCTACGAGATATACGGTTCTGCGGTTGCCGGAAGTATGTTGAGTATTTTGGGGAGGCTTTTAACCAAATTCTTGCATATGAGGGCACATACGTGCGGAATGGACGACCTTTTGCTAACCCCCGAGGGAGATGCGAAGCGTCGCGGTGTCCTCTGGGGATCCAAGAAGGTCGGAAAGGATCTAAGCGCAGAATACGTTGGATTAGAGAAATACAATATCAACTCAACGGAGCTTTCTGCGAGATTGGAAGAGGTCTTGAGAGATGAGAATAAGTCGCGGACGCTAGACCTAAAGGCCAACGCGCAAACTAAGAACTTTACGTCACAAGTTATTGGGCAATGCCTTCCATCTAGCCTACAAAAGCATTTCCCGAGAAACAATTTCCAAGCAATGACAGTTTCTGGCGCAAAGGGTTCCGACGTTAATGCAAGCCAGATTTCTTGCTTACTCGGACAGCAAGTCCTCGAGGGTCGGAGGGTTCCGGTAATGGTTTCCGGAAAGACTTTGCCTTGTTTCGACCCTTTTGAAACGGACGTTAGAGCCGGCGGATATGTTACTGATCGCTTTTTGACTGGCGTTAGACCGCAGGAGTATTATTTCCATTGTATGGCTGGAAGAGAAGGGTTGATTGATACTGCGGTCAAGACGAGTAGATCTGGATACTTGCAGAGATGTTTAATCAAAGGCATGGAGGGTATTCAGGTCCATTATGACAATACTGTGAGAGACAGTGATGGATCGCTGGTTCAGGTATATTCTCCCACTTATTCTAGCAAATCTAGCTAATTGGTTCGCTTTTATAGTTCCTATATGGCGAGGACGCTTTGGATGTTTCAAAACAAAAACATTTGAAGCAATTCAAGTTCTTAGCGCAGAATATCAATTCGGTCGTACGAAAATTGGCCGATGATCTTATCAATGAGGACTTGGGCCCAAGGATACAAAGGCTCAGTGATCAGCTAAATCTTGGTGTGGGATCTGAGCATATGAAGAAGGCGATGAAGAAATATAGGAAAACCGGTGATCTAGGAGCATCTGAGGTCACAATGTCACAGTACAGTCCAAGCCGGTACCTCGGAAGTGTCTCAGAGAACTTTGCTTTGGCAAGGGAGAAGGTTTGTTATAAACCCCCCTACAGCTACAGCATAGATATCTAGAACTGACAGTTACCAGTACCTAACGGAAAACCCCGACGGAATTATCGTCAGCTCGAAGCGCAGCAAACGCCTTGTGGGTAGTCAAATGTCAAGAGGTCTCGACAAGAACGAGTTCAGGCATTTGATGGCTCTCAAATACCTTCGATCCGTAATTGACCCCGGAGAAGCCGTTGGTATCATTGCTGGACAATCAATTGGTGAACCTTCGACACAGATGACACTCAATACTTTCCATTTAGCCGGCCACGCTACCAAGAACGTCACATTGGGTATTCCGCGCTTGAGAGAAATTGTCATGACAGCTAGTGCTGCCATCGCAACTCCTACCATGGTCTTGACTCTCCGACCGGAGATCTCAAATCGCGACGCTGAGATTTTCGCCAAACGATGCAGTAAACTGCTGCTATCCGAGGTCATTGAAAACGTCTCAGTAAGAGAAAACCTAACAAAAACCTCCAAGGAATACCTTCTCCGACTGGAGTTATTCCCGGCTTCAGATTACGAGGAGGAATACTCCATCACCAAGCGACAGGTTCTCAACATCCTTAAAAAGGCCTTCCTTGCTCAACTCGAGCGCGCAATCAACAAGGTCCTAAACCCGAAGAAAGCGAAGAGCAAAGAGCGTATCGGGAAGGACGACGCAATGCCTAACATTGGCGAGAGTGCTGGCCCAATTGAGGAAGCTCCAAGGAGTGCACGAGCTGTTGCGGCCGACGTTGAGGACGGGAATGTTGACAGCGACGACGAAAGCGACGACGACGCCACAAACGCCAAACAACGAAGCACCAAAGCCGAAGCTGTCAGCTATGATAACCCAGACGATGACGAAGAGGAAATCTCCCGTCGCGCTCAAACGTCTGATAGCGAGAACGAGGATGAAGATCGGACAGACGAGGGGCTAGGCACCGACACACGCATGCAAGAGGATCGCAACGCAATGGACAAAACCAAGGGAGGTAAGAAAGCTGCCGTCTCCCACGGCTGGATCTCTGACAACATCAAGAAGTTTGAATTCGACACGGAGGGCGGCCAATGGTGTGAGGTGAAACTACAGTATCCTGTTGAGGCGCCGAAGGTGCTCATGTTACCTATCGTCGAGAAAATCTGTCGGGAAACGGTGATTCACGAACTTGGTGGTATCGGGTCGGTAACAAAGGTTCCGACGTCAGATATGAGGAGGGAAGAACAAGCTGCTAGCAAGGCACGTTATCTTTGGGTCTCCCCATTCCTCGCAACATCGTGTCTAACAGATTTCTAGTGTAAATTAGCCGTAGAGGGTGTGAATTTCAACGCTTTTTGGAACGAGCAGGAATCGATCGATCCCAACACCTTGGAAACCAACGACATAGCAGCGTTCCTCCGCGTTTATGGCGTTGAAGCGGCTAGGGCTAACATAGTTAGAGAGATGAACGCTGTTTTCGGAGGGTAATTCTCCCCTCCCCCACGCATCTCCCCCACTTCTAATCCCTTAACACTAATCACTCCGTGTGAATAGTCACGGCATTTCCGTCGACGTCCGCCATCTAAACCTCATCGCCGATATTATGACCCGCGGCGGAGGCTTCACTCCTTTCAACCGCCAGGGCTTAAAGACCAGCGTATCTCCATTCCTAAAGATGAGCTTCGAGACAACATGCAATTTCCTCACCGAAGCCGTGAGTGAAGGCGATTTCGATTCACTTACTAGCCCTAGCTCGAGAATCGTACTAGGTAAGTTGTCCGGTGTCGGGAGCGGGAGCTTTGATGTTTTGGTTGGGGGCTTGCGGGGGTAGCTCAGGTAAAATTTGTTCAGCCTTCCGTTTTTCTACCGTTTTCCTATTGCCAGATCATGGTGCTTTTTTTCCCTGATAATTTAGTGCTATTTTAGATAGTTTTTGTGGGTGAAGCTGGACCATATGATATCAGGAGTGATTAATCCATTGATGTTCCAGTAAGGCATTTGTTTTATCCTTTTGTCTCCAACCTGATTTGGTTTTGCTATTTGTCATGGGATACCAGTTGGTATAAATATGTCGCTCACCCAATCATTCCTTGGACACCCTCCGCCTTGAAGCATTCATCATTCCCGGCAACAACCCATTGAACAATTTCCACACATTTTCAAACGTCACTCCTTTATCCTATTGCGTTGACCATCCAGGAGCCCTCTCCAGAAGAAGAATGAAATCAGAGACCGTGACTTGTACGATCTAAGCCATCACCAACCTCTTTTCTGATATTCTCCCATATCCTTGAAAGGTCATAATGATCATAAACATCGATAATTGATGTCACAGTCACTTACTCAACCCCTAGCAGATGAAGGATCAGGAAAAACAAGTAAAAAAAACCCTGAGCTTGACCATAGAAACAACCAGGCATTATCAGGCTAATCTTTCTCTTTCTTTCCAAGCGGTAGACTCCGCACGATACTTATTCCTATTTTCTTTTAGGTATCTAAATAGTGTCAGTCATCAGAAGTGTTTATGATTCCTTAGTGGGCTACCTCGCCAAAAATACCAGATCTTAGTTGATCATGACCACTTATGACCCTTAAAGTGAATAGCATCATGACAACACACCACTAGTACTTCCAACTATAACCAACAATTAAAAAAACCCCCATTTCAATTAATTGTTCTTTAATCATGATTTACAAATTCGGATATGCAATTTCTTCTGCACCAAGAAAAAAGTTAACACCCAAAACACAGGGAAGAGAGATGACCAATGTTGAAATGGAAATAATAATTGGCTTTTTCTACTGCCTCCGGAATATTGCTGCCCTTGTCACTCAACTGATTGGACAGCCTTGGACAACAATGAAGAACTTCCTAGCCAGTGTATGTAAGTGTCAATCTCTAGAAAACATTCCTCACCCTGGTCACACCCTAGTTCTTAGCAGCCAGAGTTGTTGCACAATTGTCCAGGCTGCTAAGAACAACCAGAAAATAATCAGATCTGCTTTTAAGGATAAATATGCGCCAGGCATTTCCCATTCTACTGGTAACACCTCCTGCATTGGTGCTACCCTGAGTGATAGGATATGACTAACTAACAAATATCAATAAAATAGTAGATAGAATGCTCAGAGAGGCTAATATTAAGAAATGGCTAGCCAAATTCAGGACTAAGCTCAAACCTCAGCATATGGCTAGGAGATTAAAGTAGCCTATAGTTTATAGGAATTAGACAGTGGAGGATTTTGAAGGAGTCATTTGGAGTGATAAGTACAGTGTGGAGAAATCTAAGGAGCCAAGAAAGCAATGGGTTTTCAGAAAGCCAGGAGAGAAGTGGCTGGCTTATTGGGTTTATTCAAAGGGGAAGGATAATGGAATTTCGCTTTATGTTTAGGGGCTGCTTTTGGGGTGAGAGAAAAAGTCCTCAGGTTCCTATTACTCAAAATGTGAGTAAGACCAGGTATGTTAGGCTTTTAAGTATTGAATTGTGTGAGCAGTACGATCTTAATAGACTATATAGAGTATACGGTCAGGATACTAAAAGTGGATTACATGCACATTTCAAGAGAAGAGGTATTTGATATGAAGAAAGATTGGTAGAGATTCTTGTTCTTAATTGGCCTAAGCGAGGTAGGCAGTAGCTCCTATATATCCGGGTCTGTATCCTCCGCATACACTACCTGTATCTTAAGAAATTATAGGGAATACATAAAAAGAAACATAAGTGCGACTGTGTTTGACCCTGAGAATCTGCCAAGAAAATCACAAATAAGGTGCTTTACTTGAAAGAGGTGTGAGGGATATAACAGTATGTCTGAAGAAATAATGGTTAGTTAAAAGAACCAAAAATATGCATAAAGACGGAGAAATATCCCGAAAACCGTAAAGAAAACACATGTGATTGTTCTGAGTGTTATCATGAATTATTCAATGAAATATACATCATATATGTCCTAGCTGTAGTAATGTTCTTGGGGCGTAGACAAAGCCGTAACACTAATCAAGTATGAGAATACACAATATTATCAAAATAAAATAAATATATAAAACAAATCAAAAATTTCAACATTAAGAAGGAATCTTTTTGCTGTTATTCATCAAATGAGATCTTTAGTATGAATGATATTCTTTCTCAGCAAGGCAATTCTCTTGTTCCGAAGGATTAAAGTATTATAGACTGGTTGGAGAGAAATTGTATTAACGTAGAGTAGCAGCCTTTTTATTCTCCTAATTTAAATCCTATTGGGCATACCTGGGTTGAGCTTAAAAAGCTCTTATACCAGCAGCATTCCAGGATTGCAGATATCCTAGGAGGAAAGAAAGCTGTTCAGAGAAGGTTGACACTGATATTACCCTAGGTTTGGAAGTCAATTATTGAGGAGTTTTTTGAGAAGTTGTAGAAATCAATGCCTGATAGAGTAGCTGCAGTTCTGGAAGCAAGGAGGCATTATACAAAATACTAGCTATATTTATTCCTATTTCTATCATTTAATTAATTTATTATCATTGGGATTGAGCTAATCCTTCAGTTGTTTATTTCCTCATTCATTCACTCATTAGTTGGTTTACTCAGGCATTCACCTGTTAGCATCCCCACTACTACCCTATCAGGGCATATGGTATGGCGCAATAACCAATCAATCATGTCTTGGATTATAAACACTTCTGATGCCTGACTGGTCCTATTTCCTACTCTTCCCTCTCCTTCTCTCTACTGCTACCCCCTTCCTCTATATTGTTCTCTTTCTCCACTTTACTTTTCTTGTTTAATTTCAAGTAGCTAATACTTATTCCATTTTTTATCAATCTAGATCCTCATCTAACGGAATCCAGTCTTGTACCTTCAGGTTTTTAGGATGATTTTATATAAATCTTCTCCACACTGTTTTATCAGAGGAATTAGGAGTAACATTTGCAGTAATTGCAACATAGATACTATGGTAATTTTTGAAAGTGACGGTGGGCCTAATGTCAAGTAGCCAACCAACATAAAATACAACAGGAGTGAAGATGAATTTTATACACCATAATTGCAGAGGGAACAATGATGTTTTTCTTACATTATTTCATATAGTTAAGGGATTTAATGTTTTCTTGGTGTGTTTACAAGATCCACCTTAGTATGTGGGTATCCTGCTTAGGACACCTGGTTATGAATGTATTTTTCAAGATACCCTGAAAGTGAGGGGAGCAATGTATATTTCCTGACAAGTTATAGGAAGTGTTTCATTTGTGGTAGTACCAACCGAGGATAATGTTTTGTATTTCAAGTTGTGATTATTTGGCGGTAGAGAGGAACTGGTAAGACAGAGTTTTTCTTTTAAACTGGTTAATGTATACAATAGGAGGGGGGAGGGTACGAATTTGGTGGACCCTGCAAAGACCTGTGTCGAGAGGAAGGGGCCCATGCTGGTGGTTGGCAACCTGAACATTCACACCTTGTTTACAAACCTAATTCAGAACCTCGAGCAAGGGGAATGCCGAAGAGGGGAGCTGCACATGCGTACCACAGTGTTTTGAAGTTACAATATCTTTAACATACTAGGGATCGACATCAGATTCCCGGACAACCCGATATTGCACCACAAGTCAATCATAGACTACAAACTGGCAAATGCAACTTTGCTTCCATAGATCTCCAGATGATACGATCTGATATAAAGAACAACCTTGGACCACACAGTAATTCTCACTGAAGTTAATAGAGAGTAGATGTAACGGGAGCTCCCTGTGGGAAGATGGATCCCAAGGACGTGGCCGTACCGAAGCTTTCTTTGTACGCAAAGTGAAGAACAATTATGTAAGACAGAAAACCTTAACAGTGAAACTTAATATCGTTAAGCCACAGCTTTACTCAATAAGTTCTCGTGAGGATCATTGATCGTCTTAGGAGAAGAGGTCTCGCATATACTTAAGTAGAATTATATTGCTAGCTCCTCTCCATCACTCCTAAGCTCACCACCATCGTAAGCATGCCCATCACCTCTGGACCTCGGGCTAACATTCAGCCGAATGTCAGCCGGCTCTGCTAGTTCATTATCCGACGTGAAGTGTTTATGCGGTATCCTGATACAGGCAATCAACGGCAGGAGAAAACTCTTCATATCCCTGTCCTGTTAGTGTCAAACTAACAGGTTACTGATAAGCTAGTCTAATATCGAACTTACTGATCCATTCGTATTCGTCGGTGCAAGTCTCGTAGACAACCATTCAATGGTGCCATTATGTGTTACAAGTCTTTCGTCTTCTACTGTCTTCGACACAATAGCTTGGTCTACGGACTCCCGTCATGAGACACTTAAGCCATTGGCTTATACGGGCGCTACCCGTAACCACTGACAATTAGCACTTCAGTCAAGATAAGACTACTACGATCTAGAGTTCACTAACAACCTCCAGACATCTTACAGTCTTTCGGAGACATACGGGAGTCGAAGGTCAACCACTCAACCAGAGGCCTCCCGGGCTTCCAGTATACCTTACATACCAACCACCGTAGGCTTATAAGGATCAGTGGTGTATGCAATGTAGAATCACTTCTTGTGTAACCATTGAGTTGCCCCATGCCCCCTCATATATCCTGCAAACAGCTTCCGGTCGGAAGGACGGTGACAACGTATACGGTATTACGCCGCCTTCTTCAATCATAGGCTTTTACTAGTAAACCAGAAACTTCCCTACACTTGGCCCCTGACGCATTGTCTGTACATTGGGGCCAGATGGGGGTGTAGGACTCAAATTTCCCAATATTCATCCAAGGCAAGATTTTCTGCGGTTCGTAGCCCAACAACGCATTTCCCGATTGAGCCCAGATTCGAACATCCTTTATAATCTTGCGTAACAAACAATCCTGTGACTTGTCCCGAAACTTCACATAACCTTTTACACTCCAGGTAGGGTAACTCCTATCCAAATGTAGGGTAACCTGTTTACCAAGGTAGGGTAACTACCTGCCTTACGTAGGGTAAATCGCTGGAACTCTCGGAGACCTTCTGAACTCACAGTGTAGACTTTCCTACCTACCCGGCATACCTTTTCTTGTTCGCAGTCTAAGAATTACCATTTGCTTAGTTCACATGATAACCCTTTGATAGAGTTACTTGACTAGCCTAACCGTATCCCTTCCGGGCTTCGGTATGGGATAAGACTAAGTCTACTGTCACATCCAGCAGGGTCGTTACATCACCCCTCTCATCTCTAGGGCTGCCCCTGGCCTCTAGCGTTTTCGTTTACTTCCAGTCCCCCTGTCTACTACCCTATGATCCCCGGGATTCGATGGGTATCCTTTATGGAAATCTACGAGGGCTTGTGTGCCTGTTCCCTCTAACATCTCATACGGTTCCACGGAGTTATCTTCGGGACCACAGCCCTTCCAAGCCACCAAATATTGGATAAATCGCTGGGGGAATTCCTGACAAGCTCCCTCATACCAACGGCTGTCAAGGATTGTCTCAATAACATAACCAGGCTCATTATCTATTATATTGGGAATGGGTACCTCTACTTTACCCTGGCCAGTTGAGTCCTCCCTATATGGTTCTAAGAGGCCAACGTTGAAAACTGGATGTATACATAACATTCACAGAGTTGAATTTTATAAGCTCCTGAACCAATCTTCCATAAGACCACAAATGGTCCAAACATACAATGATTAAGTTTTTCCAATGGTCGCTTGGTTCGCATGTTTTTTCGATTCACCATTAGTGGATCAGCCCTATTGGCTCGCCCAGTATTAACATCCTCCAACGTAGTATACTCTGGTGCTGGCAATCTCTTCTGATCCTGCCACTTCCGTTGCCCCTCTTGAGCCTTATGTAAAGTGTCTCAAATTGACATCCAGGTCCCTTCCCAATCCTCAACTCATAGCTCGCTGCTTTGGTGTATACCTTGACTTTCTGTTACGGACCCGGACCAATTTGTTTCTGGATTAAAACCATAATTGATCTCAAAGGTAGACACTTTAGTCGATTCCGACCTAGAAGTGTTTTAAGCATATTCCGCCAATGGAAGTAGCTCTGCCCAGTCGTCCTGCTGGTAGGAGCAATAACTCAGAATGTATTGCTCCAAAGTCTGGTTTACCCTTTCAGTCTGCCCATCAGTTTCTGGGTGGAAAGTCGTAGAAACATTCAGCTTAACTCTTAGCAATTTCATTAAGCTAGTTCAAAACTTAGAGGTGAATCGGCTATCACGGTCCGATATGATACTCTGAGGTAGACCATGGAAACGCCAAACCCTCTTCAAGATCATAAGGGTTAAGTCACCTTTAGGTCCTTCTGTTGCCAAAGGTATAAAATGAGCCATCTTCGAGAACCTGTCTACTATGACCCAGATTTTCGTGTACCGTTTTGACTGCGGTAATGCCACAATAAAGTCCATAGAAATCGCCTTCCATGGTCGTAGTGGTACCTCTATAGGTTTAAGTAGTCCAAACTTCTTGTATCGTGCAGTTTTGCTGCGCTGGCATATATCACATGTGCGAACATATTGTATGATATAATCATCCATCCTTGGCCAGTAGAAGTTTGCTCTAACCCTTTCCATAGTCTTGTATGTCCCAAAGTGTCACGCCAAGCGAGAATCATGTTCAGCCTCCATGATTGTACCTTTTAACCCCTCATCCACAGGTATGTACCAACGGTTCTTGTAAAGGAGTAGGTTCCTCTCAATCGTAAGGTTAGGATCAACTCCCTTGGTTTCTTCCAAAACCGAATCAAGGATCTTCAGATATTCCTTGTCTTTTGATGCAACCTGCTTGAGTCGCTCTAGGAACGTGGATTGTAAACGGAATCCTTGGCATGCCTGCAACAACTGTGGCCGCAAGATGTCCCGCTCCTGTTGCACTACCCATTGCCCAGGGCGAAAATAGCTTTACATAGAATTTGATAGAGAATTACCCCCCCCTTTAAGGCAGTAGTCCCTACGCCTAGACAGTGCATCGGCCTTTTCATTCAACCTTCCCTCATGGTATACCACCCAGAAGTTGAATGGTTGTAAGTTCGCAGCCTAACGATGTTGCCTATGGTTTAGAATCTTGGTACTGGTGAAATATTTCAAGTTCTTATGATCAGTGTAAATGGTAACCTGATCCGCTACCGACCACAGTAAATGATCCCATTCCTAGAATGCTGCCACGATTGCAGCCATTTCCTTATCATGGACATCATAATTTATTTCCGCTGCGGAGAACCTTTCGCTATGAAAGGCTACGGGATGCCATTTATTGTCCGCACACGGTTGGGACAATATGCCCCCTCGAGCAAAGTCACTAGCATCGGTCTCCAACTTTGTCTGACCTTTAGGGTTAAAGTGTACTAGTATAGGCCCTGTTGTAAATTTTTCTTTCAAAAAATCAATGGCCTTCTGACATGCTGGTGTCCAATGGAATTTGATATCCCTCTTTGTCAGGTTGGTGAGAGGATTCGCAATCTTGCTGAAACCTTCGATAAACCTACGGTAGAAGTTTACAAACCCCATAAAGCTCTGGACTTCAAGGACACTATTGGGCGGTAGCCATTTCTTAAGTTCAGCTACCTTTGCCTCGGTCATGGATATTCCATGATCAGATATCTTATATCCGGGAAATTCAACCTCTCTCTGATGAAAGGTTGATTTCTTTATGCTAACGCATAAGCGCCCTTTCCTAAGCCTTTCCATTACCCTACGGACTAGGGAGACATGTTCCTCCATTGTTTCAGAGTAGATCAATATATTATCCATATAGACGATGATGCCTTCGTCTAATAGGTCCCTGAAGACCTCATTGATTTTGCCTTGGAAAGTTGCCGGAGCGTTGCATAAGTCAAAAGGCATCACGGTATGTTCATATAATCCATACGGGCATCGGAACACTGTCTTCCATTCCTCTCCTTGCGCCATTCACAGAAGGTAGTATCCATTTCTGAGGTCCAACCAAGTGAACACCTGTGCTTTTCCGAATCTGTCTCGTAGCTCATTTATTAACCGTAGAGGGTATCTGTTCTTTACCGTTATCTTGTTTAGCCCACGGTAGTCTATACATAACCGTAATGGACCATCTGGCTTTGGTACAAAAAGGATAGGCGCAGCGGCAGGAGAGCTTGACGTCCTTGTCTTTCCCGTAGGTAGCATCTCATCGTGATACTGGCGGAGGACCTTTAGCTCCTTTTCTGATAAGGGATATATTGGTCCAAACAGCGGAGTTGTATCCGAAAGTAGCTTGATCTTGTGATCATACTTTGAATGCTCCGGTAAGGATTCAATCCGCTGTTGGCTAAAGATATCCCCAAAGTCCTTATACTCAGGTAGGACCTTCAGCCTAATATCTCACCCATCCTCATCTGTGAACTGTGCCATCCCTAAGAGGTAAATTGAACTAGCATCTTCCGCTAACATTTCCTCTGCGGTTATGAATTGTAGACGTCTTTTGGGACCTAGACAATGTGCCTTGCAATATTCTGATCTCCACGTCAGAATACCTTTTTTCCAGTCAATATCTGGATTATGGTCTTGCAACCATGACATGGGTAAGTATCCATCAAACTTTGAGTTGCTCATGTTTGCCACTTCAAATCGCATCTTATTCACGTGGTCTCTAATAAGCATTTTCACCTCCTTGGTGTAGTGGATACCCGATCCGGATATGTGATTTCCACTCGCATTTGAGATTGGACAAGATACCCTTCGCCGCACACATGGCATCTAGGTTTCCTTAACCCAGCCAGTACAGAGGACTGGGCCTGTAGCACCACTATCTAGTAATAGTGTAGCCGCTGTAGCAGTCTTCCTTGCTCCCAGTTTCCATTGAAGTCGTACCTTAACACGGATAGACTTAGTATGTTTTGGAGCGTCTTGTACACTCAATCGCTTTGTAGGTCTCAACTCATTAACCATTTTGATGGTAGTATCCCTTGCCTTTCGACACAAGGGCCGCCACAACGGGTTGTGAAAATTCAATAATAATAAAATGGCTAGAAATGTTTACTATCAGGCCTGCATGATTTCGGGTATTAAACCCTTCTCAGGTAAACTGGAAATCAACTTTGATTGCTTAATCAAGTCCGGCTTGACATAGTATACTTTTAAGAACCAAGACAATACCTAACCCTAGAAACTCTCCTAGCAACACGAACCCATAAGGAAAACCAATAACCTTGATTCAAATGGAAAACCCATGACAACAGAAATAAAGAAACGCAACCCAGAACATCTAACATAACCAAGATTCCTCTCGGATTCTCGCCTTATTTCCAATAATCCAATGATCAGCCCCTTCCTTCATCTAGATGCTCATTAGTTTCCTGTCATTTTGTTGCCCTTGACGACAGACTTACCTTAGTCCACTTCCTCCATATCAACCTCCATAATCTGTGGGGAGGCTTGACGTACTTCATGGAGTTTCTTATCACCAGTTGAAGAAGGAGCAGCTTCTATGCGTTTAACTTTGCTAGCCGGTGCCTCTTGAAGACCTGCCACGTTAGCCGACCGCTTATTTTATCCCTTTGCTGAATGAACAACAGGGGAAGACGAGGTGCATTTCCACCAGAAGTGGCCAGCTGCCCGCATTTAGAGCACTGCCTAGACTTGCGCCGTTTATCAGTTTGATTATCCGGAATGCCCTCATCAGCGATGGCATACGCTCATTCTCCAACCTTAGGGGACTTATTTGTCTCGGAGGGTTGGGATTTTGACTTACCCGAACCCTTCTTCTTTTTCTGCTGCTTCTTTGAGGAAGAGCTCTTATCGCTAGCTTTGTCATTGCTTGACCCGCCATGGTCTTTGGCAACCGTTTTACCAAAGTTAGCGTTGTCTTGAAGTGTATGGCCAACTTTACAAAGTAGATCATTAGATGCACTGGCTTCGGTAGGATGTGGTTGCTTTGACGCCCATGCGTTTCGCAACTAAGAAGTGATCCCTATCTGAACCTTATCTATTATTTGCTTTGAATTGGTGTATTCGAGGCTGGCCGCGAGGTCAACCACTTTATCAAGGTACTTGTCAACTTTTCCTGGCTTCATAGACAAACGCATCCATTCAACCAGGTTACGATCATGATCTTCATGCCCACCAAAACTGGTTTCAAGCCGCGTGCGGAATCCTGCCCCGGTTTGCAACTCATTGTCATGGTTAAAAACGATACCCATCCGCATCGCTTCATCCTCACTGATGTAGCGATGGATACTTAAATACCAGTTCTAGGCTGCGTTCTCCAAGAGTGGAACGACCGAACCAATCTTATCCATATCGTCCAAACCGGACTTCTTGAAATAAGGGAATTGTACTTCGACGTCTTTGTGAAACCGTTTGGTGTCGGTAGTGTCTCCTTTGAAAGCCCTTATGTTACTTAACTTTTCCGGCTTCTTGGACCTTGCCGAAGCAGAGGGCCCACTGGTGTTACGAGATGATTGCCCACTCGTTCTTCCAATGAAGGCAGCTAACCTAGCCAACCAACTGTCATATCTCCTATTCTTGGCCTCAATCCAGTTGGGGTTTCGCCGTCCTAAGAAAGGGGTAAGATCAGGTAGGGACTCGGTATCATTGTCGGAGCTATCAGAGGTACTGGAATGACCCGGATTCCCCCTAGCACCAACGTTTCCACCAGGTGCGGGAGCATTCCCACCATCATTGCCACCAGTATTCCTACTGTGGGTCTCCCCAGGGCGATTATATCCATCAAAGGATTCCTCATCACCCCCCTGATCTCCAGCTGGGGTGTTACCCCCTGGAGGTTGTTCAGGGTTCTCGGGTGGAGGAGGAGATATCGGGGTACTAGGCGTATCGTTCGCCGTTCCCATACCTAAACCCCACAGATCCTCCACAAAGGCCTCGCACGAATAAGGATCCCTCGGTGGTCCCACATGTCCTCCTCGCCTACAAAACTGACACTTGGGTGGTCTTGGTTGAGGAGGTGGGGACGGGGGCTGAGGTGCTGGAGGCTCTGAAGAGGGATCTGGGTGTACTACAGGATCATCACGACGCCTGGTACAAGGAAAGTGATGCAGATACCGAACAGGATTCTCCCGTGAGAGGTGGTCTCTGCGACATTGACGTTCACATTGACCCGTCCTTGGTGTCGCTTGGGGAGAACCGGCAAAGCCACAGCAGGTGTGTGGTCTCTCCGGAGTAAAGGCTGGATATACCTCTACCAAACGTAGTGGAGGGAACAGAGCCCCGCCCGTTGAGCTGAACAGGCCCACTCCGATCGGCTTGACTGGTGCCGCAGGAGTCGGTGGTGTAGGTGCCCATGTGGGCGTCGGTGTGTTTGGTGATGGTGCATCATCACTTCCAGAAGCTTGAGGGGGAATAACTTGGACGGTAGGGTTCGTCCTGGGAGCACTTGGCTTCAGTGTGTTACCACCAGTTGCCGGCGAAGTCTTTTCCTGTTTCTCAACTCCAGAGGGCTTTGAACCCATAGCCGGACTGGTAGTTTGGGTGGAGCTTTTCCTAGTAATGGTCAACGACAAGGCTACCGCCACTTGCTCCACAAAGGGGTAAAGTGAGAGGTCAGCTGTGAGTGCCCTTTGGCTCTGGCCTGAAGCCAAAACTACCCCTGGCTCCGTTAACATCTCTTGATATTCCGGGTCCTGCAGAATCTGCATCAAAAGCTCCGCGTTGTGTAACCTAGGTTCCTTCGGCATCGGAGGTGTGACTGTTATGATGACATCGTTTTGGGCATCTATCTGGTAACCTTCCTTGACTGCCCGCTCTCAGGCATGGACCCTATTGTTAATGGCTTGCTGGTTGACCACCAGTTGCTTGAAGCACCTCCGTTGTCCTTCCATCCAGTTGGCTGCCGCATCAACAATTTCTTGCGGAATGATTCCCTGAGATTCATCTTTCCAGTATCGCATCTGAGTTTCCGCCGCCTTGATCTGTTGGCCTCCTTCATGAAGAATATAAGGCTCGATGAACTGTCGGGTTAACTCTGCAAACATGAACTCCTCAGAGCAATCAGCAGTAGATCCAGCCTTAAGAGGCGTCTGTGTGAAGGAATGAAATATGCGATCTGGGTCGGCAACCACATCATCGCAACATTCTTCGGGAATGTCAATCGGGGCCGCCTCGATAAGTGTGGGCATGGTAGGCCATTCAAGACCTCGTTGGTCCGTGAAAACCGACGCTTGTAAACGGAGCTCATGGGCCTGCTGCGCAGCATGGTCAACACTACCAAGGTTGGCAGACATCTTCGTTTCAACCCGATGCATCTTTTACCAGACAAGCGACTGGTACTCAGAAAATGTTTTCAACAATGGTCAATCAATTAATCAGGAGAGAAAGAGTGAAGCGAAAAGTTCGCTTAATTATATACTGTAACGGGGGCTCCCTGTGCGAAGATGGATCTCAAGGATGCGGCCGCACCGAAGCTTTCATCGTCCGCGAAGTGAAGAATAAATATGTAGGAGAGGAAACCTTAACAGGGAAACTTAATCTCGTTAAGCCGCAGGTTTACTCAATAAGTTCTCGAGAGGATAGTTGATCGTCTTAGGAGATGAGGTCTCGCATATACTTAAGTAGAATTATATTGCCAGCTCCTCTCCATCACTCCTAAGCTCACCACCATCGCGAGCATGCCCATCTCCTCTGGGCCTCGGGCTAACATTCAGCCGAATGTCAGCCAGCTCTGCTAGTTCATTATCCGACCTGAAGTGTTTGTGCAGTATCCTGATACACGCAATCAACTGCAGGAGAAAACTCTTCATATCGCTGTCCTGTTAGTGGCGAACTAACAGGTTACTGATAAGCTAGTCTAATATCGAACTCACTGTCCCATTAGTATTCGTCTGTGCGGGTCTTGTAGACAACCATTCAATGGTGCCATTACTTGCTACACTTCTATCGTCTTCTACTGTCTTCGACAGGATAGCTTGGTCTACGGACTGCCTTGATGAGACACTTAAGCCATTAGCCTATACGGGCGCTACCCGTAGTCACTGATGATAAGCACCTCAGTCAAGATAAGACTACTACGATCTAGAGTTCTCTAACACCCCCCAGATATCATACAGTCTTTCAGAGACATGCGCGAGTTCAATGTCTACCACTTAACCATAGGCCTTTCGGGCTTCCGGTATATCTTCCATACCTACTATCTTAGCCTTATAAGGATCAGTGGTGTATGAACTCCAGAATCACTTCTCGTGTAACCATTCAGTCGCCCCATGCCCCCTCAAATATCCTGCGAATAGCTTCCGGTCGGAAGTACGGCGACAACGTATACGGTCTTACGCCGCCGTCTTCAATCATAGGCTTTTACTAGTAAACCAGCAACTTCCCTACAGTTGGCCCATGACGCATTGTCTGTACATCGGGGCCAGAGGGGGGTGTTGGACTCAGATTTCGCAATGTCTGCCCAAGGCAAGATTTACTTCGGTTCGTAGCACCACTACGGATTACCCGATTGAGCCCCTATTCAAACCTCCTTTATACTCTTGCGCAACAAACAATCCTATGACTTTTCCCGAAACTTAGTGTAACCTTTTACACTCTAGGTAGGGTAACTCCTATCTAAAAGTAGGGTAATCTGTTTACCAAGGTAAGGTAACTATACTCCCTAATGTAGGGTAACAACCTGCCTTAGGTAGGGTAACTCGCCGGAACTCTAGGAGACCTTCCAAACTCGCAGCGTAGACCTTCCTACCTACCCAGTATATCTTTTCTTGTTCGCAGTCTAAGCATTACCATTTGCTTAGTCCACATGGTAACCCTTTGATAGAGCTACTTGACTTGCCTAACCGTAACCTTTCCGGGCTCCGGTACGAGATAAGACTAAGTCTACTGAAAAATCCAGCAGGGTCATTACATATATTTATCTCATCCCTCCACACATCCCTGCCCAAGGGCCTCATGCTCTCATATGTCGACGACATTGCAATCACCACCGGCTTCTCCTCCTACCAATACAACATCGCCACCCTTACTGCAACCTTTAACACCCTCCTGGGGAAAGCCTCCCACCTCCATGTTAGCTTCTCTGTTCCGAACCAAGAGCTCATTCACTAGTGCACCAAACAACAACAGCCTCCCTAGCTTCTGATACAATCTCCATGCAAGGGCAGACATTCACCCTCTCTCAGATCCTCAGATGGTTGGGCTTTTGGTATACCGTATCGCTCCACACCTCCCCCCATTTCTTGAAATGTCTCGCCCTTGCCCAAGGGGCTCTGGCCATAATCCAACTACTATCCTTGCCAGGAAAAGGCCTTCCTCCCAACATGAACCATCGTCTCATCACCCCCCTTATCTCTCCTATCCTCACCAATGGGGCAGATCCATCTGTCTCATCGGTAAAGACACTTTCAAAGATGCTCATCCTCTGGAATAAGGTGTTCAGATGGTCCACAAACCTTTTTTCCTCAACTTCCACCAACATACTTTCCACGGAAGCCTTCATCCTCCCCCTCCCGTGGGCTCTAGCAAGGAAGCGTCGCTTGGCTCCCCTTCGCATTGCCGGCTCCTCGCCCCGCGTAAACCCGGCCACAGCTAAGACCAGCCTCCTCTTCCCCGCACGGGATCCATACCAAACCCCCCATCCCTGCCCGTCCCATATACCCTTCAGATCAGGCGCCTATGGCTCCCACTCCAGGCTGGTGGAGCCAAATCACAACCCGGATGCAACATCCCACCTTCCAATAGACACAGTCCTCTATACTATATCCTCCTTTAATCCTCGTCACCACACTTTGCCTACCCTTCCTGCACTCCACTGCCTCCCACAAGACTCCCCCCCTGTCGTCAGCTACCTCGCCATCCACTCCCGAATCAACACCCTGGCCCTTAAGGAATGGGTAGACCTCTCTTGTCTCTCCTATGACACCGCAACCTTCTCTACAACCCCACACCTATTCATGGGCCTCGACTACTTCATTGCACGCTGTATCCATCAAATGCGATCCAGGCGCAGTTACCTTACCGACCACCCCTCATGGTCTTCACCCCCCGACCACCCCCTCACCTGTCTAAGGTGCCAAGGCCCTCCTAAGAACATGCATCATGCAATCCTAGAGTGTCGGGCTACTGCGACCCTACACTCCACCCACATGCCTTCTGTTTGCTCAATCTCCCTCTCCGCCTCCCTCTGGACCCCTACCCACCTGCTAGTAGTGCTAGCAAGATTTATTCACATCGCCAGAATCAACTTCCCTGTGCCAAAACCCACCCCCCTGCCAGGTACTGAGGACCCTGTTTCACCCAGCCCTCCTCCCTCTGCCCACAGCGACAGCACGTCCCACCTCATCCCACCTGGCCTTCCCTGGTCATCACACTCCTCTTCAGACACACAGTAGGAGATGCTCTGAACCCAACTGCCACTAAACACTCACTCTCTCTACATTATCGGATGGAAGAATTTGTTTCGTTGTCACTAGTTGGTTATTTTGATATTTATATGTTTGGTTATGGTCACTAATTGGGTGCAATGTTGAAGGCTTTCTTTTAATATTTTCTTTTGTGTTTTAGTCAACAAAGTTGTTGGTATTGTGAGGTTTGCATTTGTTCGTATGGGTTGTTTTAAGAGTTTTCTTTCGCCATAGCCTAGTTGCTCCTCTTTTTTCACTTTTTTTTTTCTCTCATCATATGTTCATTGATGCTGGCCCAAAAACGTACATGCAGCACACACTATGGCATACAAAAAGGCTTAATTCCAACGAAATAACAAATGAAATAACAAAAAATCAAAGAACGCAAACAATCCCTCATGGCGGGAAAATACTTTCCCTAGCATCGCCAACGATGACTAACGTAAAAAGTAAAGTAACCTTAGGCCAAAACAACAGCCCTGTCCAAGGAAAGTCATAAGTAAGGAAACCTATCATCATAATCATCACCCACAGCCGACGCCCTGGGCATCTAAAAGCAATAATAGCAAACAACAAGTAAAGAAAACAACTGCTGGTAGTGTCGGCAGGTGGGAAGAGAAACACCTGGAGGCCTCACAGAGAGGAGGCCAGGGAGGAGGACAGTAGTACTGGCGGACCAGGTAGCGTGGACACAGGTGGAGAGGTTGAGGTTAAGGGAGGAATGCTGGGTGGGAAGCCAGTGGCCGTGGAAGAGATATAGCGGGCCAAGCCAATGATGAGCGAGGCCTCGGACCAAATGGGGGCGTCAGACGCCAGGCAAGAGACACCCTGAAGGTGGAAGGCTCACTGCTGGGCCTTGGCCGGGTAGTGGACGATGGCGTGATCAAAGGTCTCGTCTGTCTCCTCGCCAAAGGAGCACAGGGTAGAGGCATCATGATTG
Source organism: Tuber umbilicatum (assembly GCA_003313605.1). NCBI lineage: Eukaryota > Fungi > Ascomycota > Pezizomycetes > Pezizales > Tuberaceae > Tuber > Tuber umbilicatum. Next base: position 6,097 of record QLOI01002764.1, on the reverse strand, counting down.
GACCAGGAGGTGTGGGCAGCGATATAGCTCTTCCCGGCCCACATTTGGTGGAGACGGCCAGCAGAGAACTAGGGCAAGCCCATAAAAACGTGAGGTGTAAAGGAAGAAAGTAACTTGTCGGAGGCAGGGGACAGCAAGGCAGCCCTGAAGGTGAGAGTGGAGGCCACGGCATTCGACTTAAGGGAGCCATAAGGTGGGGTACCAGCTAGTTCGTATGGGTGGGGGAGTAGTAGGGTAGGGGCGGCCAGGAGAAACTTGTCAGGCAGGAGGTCTTTGACAGAGAAGGCGATGGCATCAACGGGGAGGTAACAACGCGTAGCAGTGGTAGGAAGGGACCAAAAACGAGGGCCATATGAGCCGCGGATAGGAGAGAGGAGGTACTGGTGTGATGAGGCCCGCCAGGAGACCCAGGTAGGGACCCGTGGATCAAGGCTGGCAGCTGCAGGGTTGATGTGAGGTGGTGAGCAAAGGAGACGAAGTGCTGCCAACCTGCGTTTATACTGCAGGGCAAAGGAGACAGGGGGGAGGGAGGCTTCCGGGTACAAGATAGCAGGGGCGGTAGCCCTGAAGCAATTGGTGATCCAGTGGAGAACCTTGTGCCAGAAGGAGTTGAGTTTGTGTAAAGTGGTGGTGTTGGGGATAAGAAGGTCAGTGCCATATGTAAGAATTGGCATCACGAGTCCCACAGCCAGCTTCCGACAGCACCAAGAAGAAAAGCCTTTCCAGGCAGGGCGGAGGCGTTTGACCAGAGTGAAGAAGGCCGAGGCCAGTGTAAGATGGTGGTGAAAGTGTGGGGAGGCTTCCGGGGTGGGTCCTGAGCCAGTAGCCAAGCCAGCGGAGTTCCGGTCTTAGGTTGAACAGGAGGGAGTTGACCGAGATGGGAGCATAGCAGACAGGATTGCGGTCTCTCGCTGTGCGCCAGTGGATAAGGTCGGTCTTGGGTACCGAAATGGAGATCCCAAGGGGGAAGGCATGATTGCTGAGGGTGAGGAAGGCATGTTGTAAGAGCTTGACATTAGAGCAGTAAGAGGGGGAGCCCACCGCGATGGAGAAATCATCCACGTGGGAAATTACCACCCCCCATGGGATAGAAATGTGAAGACGAGAAACATAAATAACAAACAGGAGAGGAGAAATTGGGGAGCCCTGAGGGGTCCCAACAGAAACAGCGGCCAAAGCTCCCAGGGCACCTTGAAAAATCAAGCGGCACTGACGCGAGGTGCGAAAGGACAAAATCCATGAAACCATGTATTTGGGGGTGGAGAAGCGGCGAAGCATAAACAGAAGCTGGTTTGAGTTGACGTTATCGAATCCACTCTTGATGTCGAGGGAGAGGGAGAAGACTCCAAGTCGTGTAGTTTGGAGGTGGCAAACCTCATGCTGGAGGATGGCCACCGCATCATAGCAACTGAGGCCAGCCAGTGAACCATGTTGGTGAAGATTGAGGAGGGGGGTAGAGCGGGAGAGAGCAGCAAGGAGGTAGGCCATAATCCCTTCCAGGATCTTCAAGACAGTCTCTAGGAAAACAAGAATACGGAACAATGCCGGGATTGTGTCGTTAGCCATGCCAGGCTTGTCAAGGACAACACTGTTCGCCTTCTTTAGGGAGGGGGGGTGGAAGCCATGCAGGAGGAGGGAGGTGAGAAGGCATGGGAGGAGATCTTTGTTGGCCCGGTAAATATTGTTCCAAACCCCATACGGGATGGTGTCAGGGCCAGGGGCAGACGAGGAGGAGCAGTGGCGTAAGACAAGAGAATCGTCGTCTTGGGTGATGGGGGGGACATCAGTGAAAGGAGGAAGAAGGGTGGAGGGAGGTGGAGGAGGTGGGGGGAGAGGGAAGAAGTAAGAGATGAGAGCGGAGTTGATCTCCAGTGGGGTGGAGGCATTTGAGAGAGAGGGAAAGCGCCCAGGTGCCCTGCCATAGGCAAACCTTTTAGCGTCCCAAATCCAATGCGAGTCTGCACCAGAGAGGAATTGGTCCCCGTAGGTGGCCTTGGCTTTCCAGATTGCCTTGAAGTAGGAGTTGCGGGAACGGGTCAATTCCCAGTGAGAGGCAGAGCAGTTGCGGAAACAGCACGAGTCGTGGTGGTGGATGCGATGAAGGCTTGATAGGTCAGGGGACCACCAGGATTTCGAGTAGCAGGATGGGCGCTTAGTTGGTGTAGCTGATAATACTGATGTGGTGACCGAGGCCAAGCCTGAGTCGAACCAAGTGCCTAGTGAGGACATGGTGGGAAAAGAGGGAGCCTGGGGAACAGTGATAGACTGAAGTATAAAAGAGACAGCAGACCAGTCGGTAGCTTTCCAGTTAGGTCTTGGAGGGGGGACAGAACTGGAGAGTTGCCCAAAAGCAATTGAAATGGCCTCATGGTCGGAACCTGTGGAAGGAATAGAGATGATCCAGGAATTAAAGTAAGAGAGGAGGCTGTGGTTGGTGAAGGCGAGATCCAAAACGCAGGGCCTCGACAGGTTGTCAGAGGGGAACCTGGTGTAAATGCCAGGATGATTGAGGGGAGAAAAGGCATTGGCCGAACCCCTTGTAAAGTAGGGTTACGAAATGGAAAGCTCCGAGTGAGGAATGGCGCGCAAGGGGTCAGGCAGGTGGTGGTGAAGATTAAGGTCCACCAGTGAAAGCGTGGGAGACTGATGTTAAGGAAACAAAAAATCAGGAAACAAAGTACAAAGTGACCTGTTACGGGTGGTGGTAGAGTAAGAATTATAAACTCGAAACAACTGGTGGGGGGAACCAAACACTGCTTGGGGGGAGTGGAAGTTCACGGCCCTGTGGTCACCCCAGTTGAAAAACAAAAGAAGAACAGAAATAATAGATAAAAGCTGCTCAGATACTTAGACAGCCATGCGTGTCTTGTATTCCGGAGAAACAGGAGGAGAAAAACATTTATAAGAGCTTGCACCCAAGGGGCGGCCCTTAAACAAAGGGACATCTTGCAAAGCAACAACAAGAAGGAAATTCTTTACGGAGGTAAAGAACGAAAACAAAGTATGTAAAACATAGCTGCTACGAAGACAATTACGTGGGACAAAGGAGAGCTGAGGGACCGAAGTACCAGGGGGGAGTAGGAACGTGGAGGAGCATCCGACAGTAGGGGCGCAGGGCGTGCTCTCATTCACAGCTCCGTGTCGTTGTCGCGGGGAGGATCCTCTGCCCAATTGGTAGTTGTGGCATCAGAGGGGAAAAGTTGTCTAGAGGGCATAGGGGCGGCCAGGGGAGTGCAGGTGCCAGAAGAAGAAGGGAGTGGTCGAGTAGTATGTTGGCTTAGATGGCGAGCCATGAAGAGGCCATCGGCAGTAACCTGCTGGGCCGTGTTCAGGGAGGCTTGGGACGAGGAGGGTTGTTGTTGCGGAGTGTCAGGGTCAGCCGAGCGGGACATTTGCTGGGGGGCGTCAGGGATGACCTGGTCCCTTGGAAGCCGGGCGGCCCCTTTGTTTGCAGTTTTGGTCAGACATGTAGGAGATGTTGCTGGGTGCTCATTGTTGCGGTTGACAAAAAGAGGAGGAGTCGCGGTGCAGCAGTCTTGAACCACTTTGATGTTGCCCTGTCTGGGGCACATCTCGTGTGCGCACCTATGCTCGGCCCTGGGATGTGGCTTCGTACAGATAGGGCATGTGTTGTGGTCCTCTTTGCAGAGGGGCTTGGAGTGGCCGCAACGGTAGCATTTGAGGCATTGAGTGTCACGGGTGGCAGCATGGGCGAGGTGGACGTTCCTCATAAGGTTGAAAAGGCGGATCCTTGATCCCTGGCGGTGGAGGTCAGGGCCCAGCAGGCAGAGGTCCTGAGGGAGGACGGAAACGACGACTGAGGTGGTGTTTTTCGATTTGTGAAGAGCCTGGTCCCCTTGTAGGAATTGAGCCGTGACGATGGAGTGGTTGGTGGAGTTGTGTAGGGAGTCATGGAGTTTGGAAAACAACTCTGCGGGGTCAGCGGGAAGTATGGGGAGTGGAAGGTTGTGAATAAGGATATCAGTGAGGAGAGGCGCAGTACAGAAATCCTGTAACGGGTTGTCTCCTACCACGAAGGACTGGTTAAGTTTTTTCGATAGGGCAGGGAAGAAGGGGGGCGTAGGCTGTAGCTGAAGTCCTGGGATTGGCAGTAAGGGTAACTGCTCCGTTGACGTTCACGGAAGTGGAGAAGGGGATGGGGAGGGTGCAGCCGGCAGATCGCGAAACAGAGGCGACAATATCCTGGAGGGCGGCAGACATGTACGGGGTATCCCCCACCAGGGCTAGGTGGTGACAGGGAGTATTGAACCGACATTGGGCTACAGGAAGCGTGGGGGGAGGTTGTCCACCTTGCTGTTCCTGGTGGCCAATGCATGGGCGATCTGTGCAGCAGTGGCATGTTTGCCTGCCGTTTTAGACGAATTCGCAACCTAGGCCCCGCTGTCAGACTTAGGCGGGAGAGCGGAGGGAGCAACTGTGTATCCTGGAGGAGGGCCAGGGACAAAGTGTTGACTGAATGGAGTGGTGAACCTATCCTTCTTGGGGATCTTGAACACTTCCCCACCAGTGGGTTTGACGGAGGCGAAGAATATGTTTGCCTCGCGGGAGTCGTTGTTGTCTCTGGCGCAAGACTCCGGGGAGCCAATACCATTGACCCTGGACGAGGATTGGGAAGTCAGCTTAGGGGACCGTGAGATTGCCCTGACGAGAGAGGATGAGGAGGGGTTTCTTTGTAGGAGGAGGAGGGGGAGGCAGGACTAAGCCACTGGGGGCTAGGGGGGCGGGTGGAGGCCGTGTGGCAAGCGAGGTAACCTTAGAGGTCAGGTCCCGTAGAGCAGCCATTATCAGAGAATCCGTTTAGGGGGGAGTAGAGGCAGATGAAGGAGGGGCACTGGCTTTCAAAAGTGCCATCTCGGAAGTAAGGTGTTGAACCCTAGAAGCCAAGGCAGCGAGGACAGGGAGGATCTGTCTCTCTCCCATGGAAAGATCATCGGAGGAGGCAGGAGGCGTGAAGAGAGTGGGGAAAGTTCCGGGGTTAAGGAGGTGAGACTCCGTAGCATCGGCAGCATAGCAGCATATGGTCTAGTCTTCATGAGAGGGGGTGAGGACTGGAGTAGGCGCCCGAGAGCCGATGGGGTTAGACCTCAGGCTGTTGCAAGAGGAGGTGGTGCGTTGCAGGCCTGGGCCTGAGGGAACAGGGGGAACAGGCTGGCCTAGCATGGTATGCAGGGCAGACACTGGGCGGTTTAAGAGAGAAGAGCAAGTTTTACCCAAGCGGGGTAAAGAGCGAGGCTGTGAGAAAAGCCTCCTGGCCAATTAGAGCAGGTCTTGGCAGAAAACTTGGTGCGGTTTTCTCAATTGCTGTGGTTGTAATGGAGACGGAGCATGCCATAGCCTGGTTGCTTTTTGTTTCTTTTTTTGTTTTTTTTTTTTTTCTTCCATCCTATGTTTATTGATTTTGGCCCAAAAACATACATGCAGCTCGCGCTATGGCATACAAAAAGCCTTAATTCCAACGGAATAACAAAGAAAATAACAAAATTCAAATAACATAACGAATCCTTCAAAGTGGGAAAACACAATCTCTAGCATCTCCTACGATGACGAACGTAAAATAGTAAAGCAACCTTAGCCCAAAACAACCGCCCAGTCCAAACAAAGTCATAAGTAGAGAAACCCATCATCATAATTACTACCCATAGCCGACGCCATGGGCACCCAAAAACAATAACTGCAAACAAGTAGGGAAAACCACCGCTTAGACTAATGGCGAATCAGAAACGTAGCCCCCTAAGCGGTCACAAAGAGGAAGCAGGAGAGGAGGACGGGAGTACCGGCGAGCCAGGTGGAGGGGACGCAGGTGGGGAGGCTGAGATCAAGCGTGGCATGCTGGTCGGGAAGCCCGTGGCGGTGGAAGAGATGTAGTGAGCCAAGCCAATGATAAGCGAGGCCAAGGACCTCACTGGTGGGTCAGGGACCAAGCTGGAGATACCCGGATGGTGGGTGGCTCTCTGCTGGGCCTTGGCCGGACATTGGAGAATGGCAAGATATTTTTTTTATTTTTATTTTTTATATCATATGTTTATTGATTCTGGCCCAAAAACGTACATGCAGCTCGCGCTATGGCATACAAAAA